>NDGN011552412.1:6084-16918 GCA_002564285.1 Tympanoctomys barrerae | reverse complement strand
GGCTTGGGTCTGGCTGCTGTGCTCAGCTCCTTCCTGCTGCTGCCCTTGAGGATGAACCTGTTGGGCCTCTCTGGCAAGATTTTCTGCTCCTGGACTAGCTGGGTCGTTCTATCCTCTACACTCTCTGCAGGGATTGCAGTTTCAGAGTTACATCCCAGGCCTGTATTCCAGGCCTGTGCTGGGCCTGGAAGGGACAAGGTGGAGTAGGTGGGAGAGGCACCTCTTCCACACACTCACTTAGTCTGGGCTAGGACTTGGTCTGGGTGTTCCTGGAATGCAGCAGAAATTCCTCCTCGGTGTGCGGGGTGGGGAAGGTGCTTCGGTGTGGTGGGGGGTGTCGCTAGGGGGTGGAAGAGGGTCTCACCCAGGCTACGCCTGAGCTGGGACCAGTAGTTGGTCCTGCTGGCGCAGGGTAGCCAGAAGCTCTCCCACCCACTCACCGGATCTGGGCTAGGACTGGGTCTCGATGTTTCCCTTTTGGACAATTACTTTCTCTACAAAATAAATGAAATTTTTTCATGAACCTTGTATTCATTTTTTAAATTAAATAATTTTTTTATTTTTAAAGAACACAAAATAGTGATTAAAAAAGCATTAGAAACTATACAGGAAGACAAGCAGAGAGACATTTTATGATTCCAGAAACTGTCAGTAATTTTTTTTTTTTTGAGTTCAAGAGAATTCTCTAGAATGATCCAGTTGAATTATCCAGTTTTCTAATGCTATGGAAATGGCTCCAAATACCAGAGCGTTGAAATGCTTAAATATGTTGACTTATGGGAAGTAAGAACAAAGCACTCAAGTATTTCTCCAGTTCTAGTTGTTTTTACAAACATTCCTACTTATATGGCTGTTATTTCAACTAAATTCATAACTACATGCTGATAAAGGTTTGTTCTTTACAATTACGTGAATCTATTAGGCAAGGCTGAAGTTCGTTATCCTGTCAGGAAATTGAAAAAGAAACTGTGAATATAAAAATGCATTTATTAACGTGCGTCATTCTCAACATAAAAATAAACATAAAAATGGGTTTTAGTGATTCACATACTTTTCTCAGTTTTGAAACCCATTCAATAAATGGTAATTAACTTCAAAACAAAAAAGAAATGATACAGGATTTCATTAAACAAAGTAATAGGCATTCAACAATAGTTAGTGTACTACATGAGGCTATCTTCAAATTAGTTTTCTGATCACCAGATATAAGCATGTAAGATTTGTGTAGAGAAAAACAAAACAAAACAATAATAAACAATTTATAACAAATTCAAAAAGCAAAAACAAAATGATAGTAAAAATTTTTTAAACATTAAGTGCTCCTTTCAAAAGACCAGCAGAAATTGACAAAACAATCGTCCAAACTATTCTGCATATATACCTAAATATATATTTCCCTTCTTTCATTTGTTCTTTTCCTCATTCCAGTTTTTCATTTTTATGATACTTTGAAGACCATTTCATTCCAGTGAATGAATTTCGTATTACAGTTTATGGTATTGATCTATTTGCTGCTTGGCAGAGGGATTACCATTTTCTATTCTCTGTAGAACTATATGTTGGATAATAAGGAGCTATGTGGAAGATGTGCTGATTTTAGTAAACCCCTGGCAATATTGACCTGTCATGCTCATAGTAGATGAGAAGCCTAATTACTTAAGTCAAAGAGTATCACCATCAAAGAAATGATGCTAGAGGAACCAGTGGAGTACCTTTTTGATATCTATCTGATTCAACTTTTCTTATAAAACATATTCACTAATTATTTAAAATTTATCTACATGTTGACATTTTAAGGCAAATTTAACAAATCTGTTTCCCAGTAATTTAATGGTACTTTAACTCAAAAACGTTCCTGAATTGAAAATTTATGTTTTTTGTTAGTAGAGGAGAACATCCACAAATATAGATTTTTCTTTTGTAGACATGTGAGATAGTCTTGTATTTTTGAATACATCAATAGAGAAGTAAAGATTGGTTATTACAAGCTAGAATGTGTTCTATATTCACATTTGCTATGCAGAAGGCCAATCAAAGAAGAGGTGGAGAACACACTGGAAGGTAAGTTGGTTTCCTTTATACTATGTCAATTGCCTCATATCAGATTTGTATAATTTTCTTTTGTATTCATTTATGTATTTGGTATAGGGCCTCACTATGCACCTTGGACTCATAGTGATCCTCCTATTTTCAGCCTCCCCAGTGCTGGAATTACAGGTATGTACCACCACACTGAGTCTCAGTGGCTGGCTCATCATGCTGTGGGGTGGTGCCAGTTTGGCACATGGTGCAGGGTATCGAATCCCAGTCCTGGTTCTTGCCTAAGAAGTCACTTAGTCCCGTGAGCTATCTCATTGGCCCTGTATAATTTTTTAATATTTTTATTCTCATAATTCATTGAAAGCTATAGAAACTAAAATTAAGAAAGAAAATAGCTTTTTTCTTTCTAACGGTTTAATTCAAAAGAAATATTAAAAACCGTGGGTGTAAGTTGTTGCCTTAGTTCTTGGCTGTGCAAAAAGGGAGAACATAAGCTGTATGAGATTACCTGTATCAACATAGTCTCTGATATCAGAGGGAGGATTGGAGATTTATCTAGGATGAATATTTAAAAGTTTTCCACATAATGGCTCCAGAATTCTAAATCAAAGCACATAAGTGATTTCTCTGCGATGCCACATTTCTACTAGGTTATCTCCTGCTGACCATTTTCCATAGATCTCTGTGGTTGTCTGGGGAAACTACTAACCATTTTACTAAGGTAAATAAAAATTAATTGAATATATCTTAGTGGTTATTTTTAGTTCTTGTTGGGATGCAATTAATATTTTCATAATTTCTTGGGAGATCATTTTTCCTGAAAAATGCCCATAAGCTTGTAACTTTGTCTTTGAAATAATTTCATAGAATTGATAAATGTTATTTTTAAATTTTGATTTTTAGTTTTGTAAAGGATTCAGAATTACTCAACCTTATTTTCTTTGCCTTATGTTCTCTGAAAAGCTTCTTTACATTTGGTTTCTTTAATTATTTGATTAGGATAATGGAAGAAGCAACTTCCAGAATTCCATGGGAGCTGGCACTGTGACAGATATAGACAATAGTATTTTTAATTTTAGTATTAAAATTTTAGTTTAAATCTTGACATACCCTTAGTTAAACCAGAGCACAGCCCTTACAGCTTGTAAGAACAAAGCCCCCAGAAAACAAAGCATAACAAAGCATAATTCTAGCTTGTAATAACCAATTCTTACTTCTCTAACTTTTACCTTGGTCTCATCAAATGATAAGGATCAAATTCTATAGCTAGTCATATGGGGAAACTGCCTTGCAAAACGTTACCATGATGAGACTGCTAGCTAGTTTGCTGTTTGCTACAAAAAGTACTACTCCCTTGGTCCTGTTTTCTTGAACCATTAAGAAAAGTCATGTGTAAATCACAGCTCTAATTCGTTGAGAGACTGTTTTTAGACATGGCAGTGGTGGTATTTGCTAAACAGAGAAGCCACCCTCCAATATATAAAAGCAGAGAAGCCACTTTGTAGTCAAAAGATTGCTCTATAAGTTTGGAATTGGCCAAAGAGGATGGTAGTAACTGGAGCTAGAGAAAACACCGCATCCTGTCCCTCTAGTGCTTCTGTTACTTTGGTCCTGTTGACCAACACGTTGCCATTTGTGAAACTTCTGGTTCTAACTTTTCTATACTATAGCTTCTATTCCTATTCTCTTAATATATTTTTTCTTAAATGTGTAATAACAAATAACACATATAGCTCTCCACCATTAAAGTATTTTTTAAATGAGTCTGGGCAAATAATTATTTCTACTTGCCCCTGGCTAAGCCTGATTGATTTTCCTCACATGGTTTCCAAGCATACTGAAAATAAACAGAATCATGAGAGTGGTATGTGGACCTCGAAGCCAAGATCCTAGTGCCATCATTGTTATCAACTTGCCTAAAGTCTTTGATATTAGCTTGAAGCTAACCAGGTATATTAAAGCTTGGATGAAGTCACTTTTGTCCTGACCATGACTTATGCCCCCTCCTCTGATCCAGATAGTGAGGATTCATTTAGTCTTCCTGCTACCCAAAACCAGGCTTCTATAAATAAGTCCCCAGTGAGTTATCCTGTATAGTCTTTGTTCTGCATGGTTCTTTCTTTGGCACTCATGACACCTCAATGGTCAGTTCTCATTCTGGAGGCTGAGTTGTCCTGGAGTACTAGTTGTCATCTTTAGCTGTGGAAGGCTTCTATCTCTTTAAAATGATTTAGTTTGGGCCAGAGAGGTAGGTCAGCAGACTAAGTGCCTGCTTAGGCAAACACAGGGACTAATGTTCGATCCCTGGCACCACACGCTGCACTGGCCTCGCCCCCAGGCTTGCTCAGCTGGCCACTGAGACTGGGCGTGACAGCACACACCTATAATCCCAGCACTGAAGAGGCTGAAAACAGAAGGATCACTACGAGTCTGAGCTGTGTAGTGAGACTCTGTACCGAATACATAAATTAAGGGAAAAATTTACATTAACATTAAAATGACTTAGCTTGTGTAGCACATATGAGGCCCTGGGTTTAATCCCTGGCACCACAGACAGAAATATCATCAGAAAATGAAACAAGCTTTGTAAATGTCCAGTCTTATATCTGTGTGGTTGTTACATCGGCATGATTATCAATTTTCAAGTTATTCTACCATTGGTATACTATGTACCTGTGACTGACTTTGCATATAACATCTCAATTTAATGTGTTCTATGTGTGTTTATAAAAGCATATAAATGGTCCAAATGCACTTATGTACTTGGAAAATATGTGCTTTGCATTTATGATGTGATTAACACTTTTGTAAGTGTTGGTAATAGTGATTAGACAATCAAGATCTCTTCCTTCGTGGAGCTCACAATAAAGTGATTAACAATTATAGACACATATTTATAGAATAATCTCAGGTAGTAATAGGCTTATGAAGAAAAGTGGAGCCAGATAAAACTTGAAGTTAGAGGTGTCTATTTTAGATGTATCATGATAGCTTAAATGTTTCCTAGAGCACTATATTGGGAATGCCATTAGACAAACACATATTTGCTAATTTTGTTATTTTCAGTTTGATCATAAAAGCATTGCAATAATTGTAATGTGAATGTACCACATCAGTCAACAAATCTGACATTCTCTCATTTTTGTAATACAGATATTATCATTGGTTGTAAAAGAGAATATAAGGTATTTGTGCAAATGCAATCAACATATTAATACTTTGAGAAGACTGTTAATAGCACTGACATTTGAATGTGTGATGAAATAGAGTAGGTGCTATAGAAATTCAGATAATGTTAAGAAATTCTCAAACTTCAGTTAGTATATTAGTCTTCTGTTCTTTCATAATCCATAAAAAGCAAGCAGCATACGGTAATGTGTCAAGAATTTTTTAAAAAATCCTATTTGTGTGTATCAGCTCACATAAGATGCATCTTCTTTTGTGTATTATATAATGATGTTAAAATATGAGGTCATTTAAGGACTTGCCAAATGTAGAGAAAGAAATATATTTGCAGTTTTTACATTAGGATACAATTATGCTGTGGAAAAGTACTATTGCCTAAATACATCTTGAAAATATGCTTTTGAAAGGGAATGAATAGCACACAAATTCCGATTTCTTTTAAGTCATCTTGAAAAACAGACTACAGACACACGAGCTGAGCTTTAATAAAGCGTAAATTAGGCATGTATGCCACGATTTGAATGGTGGCCATAGGAAATGTACAGAAATCTCAGCAGTGGAGGAATGGTGTGGCTTTGGAGGACAAGCTGTGACATGTGCTTGTCCTTTGATGGCATGAATCTAAAAACCGCCAGTGCCCGCAGGGATTTAGGATTAGCTATTCAAACTCTTGATTCGCAGATGAGGAAACTAAGGCTCAGCATGGGAAGGGACTTGCTCAGAATCCCACAGCATGCCGGGCTCCTGACTGGGAGTTTGTGCTCCCCTTTGCCCGGCAGCCTCCCTCGCTTTCCCTTTTGCTGTTCTCCACACAAAGGCTGAGAAAGTAAGATCCACACATGTAGCTTTCTTTCTGTTTGCTAACTGCTTTAGTAAAATCTTTTGCACGAGAATGACAATTAAAAGGAAAAGAAGGTTTAAAGGTTTCATTATGTCTATTTCTCATGTCCCTGACATAAAACATTTAAAAAATTCATAAAGGTAGAAAGATGTTATTAGAAATAGAGATTAAGAGGAGAGGATCAGGGCAGAACTAGCCAGAGAAGAGAAGTATCAGATTCTGAAGCAGAAGATTACTGAGAAGCTTCTTGAATTTAAGAGAAAACATATTACCCACTCTGGCTCTTCCTTTGTCTATAGGATGAAGAGGGCTGACCAATCTCTGAAATCCTGTCCACTCTTACTAATCAAGGGTTAAGTAGGTACAGAGCGCTTTGGAAGTGCTATTAGAAGACATGTATACTTCTTGATGGAGTCTCTTTTGGTGCTCTCAGTTAGAAAGCACTGAAGGGTACATTCGGGTACAGATGAGTCCTTCCTGATCAGTCGGTAAGGCTGCTAATTTGGAATTATATTCAGACACTGATGAATCAGAGTAATGGGGAAGGATCAGAGGCTGGAGCATAGATCAGATCACAAATCATATGTAGAAAAGCCCTCTGCTTTGAGGAGACCAATATTGCATGGTGGCTAATAGCACACAATTAGTCTCATGTTCAGGTCTCTATTCAATACTTACACAACACCAGCTGTGTGAAGCTTGGCAAGGTCTTCATGTTATTTGGCCTTCGACTACATCTATGACTCTGTTGTGCCTCATTCCTGCAGGTCATTTTCCTCCAGGCGCAAAGCCCTCCTTGCTCTTCTGTAGTCACACCAAGCAGGCTCCTTCCACAGGGCCTTTGCCAATGCTGCCTCTCTCTGGACAGCCTTTCCTCTAGGCATCTGCATGGGACCCTACACTTTTCTTTCAGTTATTTTTCCTTAAATGTTACCATTTTTAGAGAAAAGCTACCTTAACCATGTTAATATTAGCAATCAGACTTTCTTATATTCTCACCCTATTTAATATTTTATAGTTAATTTTAAAGACTGTATCTATTTAAGATAGATAGATAGAGATATATTCTGTTGCTCTTTTATGTACCTGTATGTGGAAGTTCTCGATGCTATCCTTGTTTCTATTTCTTTTCTTTTCTTTTTGTTTTTTCATTTCCATGTCACTAGAGTCTAAACCAGAACCAGTTCTGGCACTTCTCAGTACAAAGTTGTTGAATAAATGCATAACGGTGTCCATGGATGAGCCAGGAACACCAAAAGAAAAAGCTATTTCTTGTACCTTTGGGAAGAGACTGGTGATGACTGGTGAAAACCTGTCCCTCACCTCTTACTTGCTATGATTATTTTTGCCCTGTATGTATTCAACTTGTTATTTTGAAGAGACTGTGGCTAGATTTTGATCTAAAATATATCACCATCCGATGCATATTTAATCTGTATTTAATTTCATTTCTTCCACTTCAGTCTACTTTGCTTCTGATTGTAAATGGAAATGAGCCAGTGGGAGAAGATGAGATCTATCCTTTCTGCCTGAGTGTGAGTTTACTGTTCTGGAACCTAAACACCATGAGCTCTCAGCAAAGGCCATAGATATGAACCTAGGAAAACACTTCCACATGAAATAACTGAAATGATACAAATTAGATATGTGGCTAATGCGAGTACTACAAGTAGATACAGTCCATTTAAGTGAAGCCACCATACCATTCATGTGACAATTCCTCAAGCCTCACTAACTTCAAATATTTTCTGTATTGGCTAGCTCCTATAATGTCTCTTCAGAATGGGAGAAAAAAAACAGGTAAAAAGACACATTGTATGGTGTGCAGTACTGAAGGTAAGGGTCTGAGTGTAAAATACGAAGCAAGCAAACAAACAAACAACCTAATTCTTGATGGTTACTCCTGGTGGAAACTTTTGTCTTTCAAGACGAAGTATTTGGAAGATATAAAAAAATCCAGATCTACAATTTTCCTGGTTATGGGATACTGTAGCTTCCCTATATAGCCATGCTCTAAGGGACCCTCTTTACTTGATAGCATGGATGCATTTATATTAGTGAAAAAGTAAAAAATGTCTTTGCTAATTCCTTCCCCCTCCCAGGCCCACTAGCATCATCCCTCCACACACGTAATTCACACACATAGACATCCCTGGTTCACACGTGAACACTCAGACACACACACTTGATTCCTCACCCCAGGACTTGAAAGATCAATGCCCAGGCTTGGCCTGGCCCCTGCTGAAGCCACAAGTGAGTTCTAACAGACCCCCCCACACACACACTCTAGCTGCCTTGGATCCTGCGCTCTTCAGGACAGGATGAACACACTCACTGAAAATCGTGTTTTCTTTGCATCCTAAGTGAAACAGCATTAAAGGGGGAAATGGGAATTCAGCGCTGCCAGCTATAGTATCTCTCCCATCAGTTCACCAATAGGGCCTGGTAGGGACCTGCCGAGCCTCTGGATAAATTGTATTTTCCAAGGGTTAATTAAGCTGTCTTGAGCTTCTGCATGAAGAGGAACAAACTGGCACTTGCAGGGCTTTCTGAAACCTGCTGTCGACATTACAGTCCCTGTTGCTTTTAGCTGTATCGATCCAATGCCTGACCTGTGAAATCCTTGATGGCTGCTAACACTAGAAGCTTACTGGAGCTTTCCAAGGGAGCTTCGGGACAGCTTGTGTAGTCAGGTACAATTACCTGTCCCTCCAGGAGAGCCAATTAGTTCACAAAGAGCTGGAGCAGAACAAATGTTTTGTATGTGATTTAGAATCCTAAAAAAGAAAGGGGAGAAAAGAGAAAAAAGGCTTTGTTCCATTTGATTCTTTTGTTCCTAATTTTATGATTATTGTTCAACTCACAGTGGTCCTCACATTTTCTCACATGTTTCTGAAAGAATTATAAGAGCATGATAAACCAGATTTACCATCTTCTCTCTTTAAGCTATGAAAATTGCCTTGTGCTATTTAAGATCCAGTTTCTGGACTAATTGTATGAACTCAAAGATAGAAAACCTAAGTTTGTTCTACTTTGTGCATTTCAGAAACTTTTTTCTCTAGAACTGTACAATAAATTTCAGTCATAATGAATTGCTCCTTGGAAAAAAGGCTGAATGGTGACTACTTCTAATACTTGCTTGGCTTTGCCAGCAAAAAGTAAAAATAAGAGATTCCTGGGTAGGGATCTGTCACACATACCCAAGCCTTTATCAACTGTAGCATGACAGAAGTAAAACTAAACTTTACAGACTGCCAAGCAATAAAATGTCATGTCCTTTGAATAAAAGCATTGCAAAAATTATCTGCATCTGTATGCCCCGAGTTTAAAACTGTTATCCCAGTAAGTGGTAGCAGGTTACTAAGATACAGTTTCTTTGCCTTCTTCTTTGTAACCAATGCTATTAATTTAGCTACAGAATGTGGTCTGTCTAGTAAATATTGTGCATTTAATTTTTTTTCATCTTAATATATCTAAATCATACAGGGACCAATGATTTCACCCTTAAGATATAATGTACTAGTAGAATAAACAGAAAATGAAATTTCAAATGCTAATACTGAGCAGCAAAAGAAGGAAAAATGTGAGTAATTTTTTGTATTAATAATAGAACATTCAAAATATTATCTCAAATATTATCTTAATAAAATAAAACCACATGTATGCACACATGCATGTAGTGTGGCAACTGTCAAGTAAACTGGGATGAAAAGCTTAATATCAAAAACATATTTGATACTTATCACAAGAGGAACCTTTTGTCCTCCTGTAGAGGAAGCTAATATAGACACAGGATTCTGATTTCTACCAAGTGAAATAAGAGTGATGACAAAAAGGCCTCGTTATATTTCAGAAATTGTAACCTGAAAGAAAACAACAACAAAGCAGTCCTTGGCCTAAATTACAGTCAAAAATCCAAAGACAAAGAATGATCAAACAAAAAGACATTTGAACCTTACATCAACTGCTCTTTATAAAATCTGGTTTTATTAGTCTAGCATAAAATAGAATAATAATCGCACAAAATGAACTAAGCATGATTCTGAGTAGCAGCCAGGTGGGATCAGCCAGTCTGTTTGCGCAGATGTGGAGGGAGAGAACCTGTGTGTGTGTGTCGAGGGCTGTGTGGCCGAGAACTTGAGTTCTGAGCAGACCTGACTTTTGTCTGTTTGTTGCCACAGATGTTGGTGAGAGTAGGTTAATATTTCCTCAGCTTCTTGCCCTGAGGGTATAACTGCTTGGAGGGGAGATGAAAGAGCTCACCCTTTTGTTGGCCTGTTTGTGAGACAGGTTGGGAATTTGCCAGCAATGGCAAGGTGCTGCTTCACTTCTTTTCTCTCTCCCTTATTAATGTCAAGTGGTGTTGAGATCATTCCAGTTAGGATGTTGGAAAGGAGTTGATAACAATTGCCAGGAGTGGAGAGTCCTGGCATACATGGTTATGGAGGTGGAAAAAATGACCCTCCATGATGTGGGGCTAAATTCAGTATTTCAGTTAGTAAGAAGTAAGCAGATGGTGATTTCCATTTATGGTTATACAAAAGTGTGCATGCGTGTGTGTGTGTGTGTGTTTGTTGGGGTTGGTGGTTAAAGATTATAAATGCTCTTAAAATGAGAAAATGAGATAAAAACCATGAGTTTAATTCTCCTAGAGCTCTCTGCTTCATTGCATGACACTGGTCATGGCCTTATCATATCCAGGTGATTTTCTCTTTTCTTTCTTTCTTTCTTTCTTTCTTTCTTTCTTTCTTTCTTTCTTTCTTTCTT
>NDGN011552407.1:15076-26672 GCA_002564285.1 Tympanoctomys barrerae | reverse complement strand
CCGCCCCCTGGTGGGCTGAGCTGGCCACACACACACACACTAAATAAATAAATGTTAAAAAAAGCTTTCTCATTAAAATCATAAAAGTGTGATGCATACTCCTAGTCTTCAACCAATTAGAAATCAGAACACAGATCCACCTTAAAAGTTTCCAAAATTACAAATTTCACTGTTGATTAATACAACAAATTTTATACATTTTATGGGGTCAATATTTTAGGAGTATTATAAAATATGAATGAGTGAAGACTTTTAGCTTATATATAGAATGTGTCATACTGTAAAGATGTTAATTTTTTATGAAATGTGAAAAACTGCTCATAAAATTAATATGGAAGAGAAAGGAAAGCCAAAACACATTTGAAGAAAAACTAGAATCTGATACACCAAGATTTATTATAAAGTCATGAAAATTAAAACAGACGTGTATTAATGTAGGAATAACCATGAGAGGTGGATTGCAATGATTGGTTGATTGATTGAGTCAAGTTGAGAAATTAGGAGCTCACCTAAATCAGCTGAGCAACTCTGCACTGTTGAGCATAGAAGACCCACACTAGAGCAGCTCCTCCTGTGGAGGGTGTAAAGAGGAAGTGAAGAATTAAGAAGGAAGTGTTGTTCTGTTCTTCAGAGGAGCTTCAACATCCATCTTCAGCTTGAACGTCGTCTCCTGACTTCTAGAGCAGATTCTTCAGCTCCAGCTTGAACTCTTCAGCCTTCTGGTGTAGACTCCTTAGCCTTCCATTGGGGATCCATTGGCCTCCTGATTCGGACTCACCTGGGTCACTGCAGTGGGCTCCAGACCTTGGACTGAATCCTTCAGTCTCCAGTGTGCAGATGCCCTCTGCATGCTTACTCATCCAATTCTGTAGGTGACCACTGTCAGCCTATCTTGTAATCTCTTACGCATTTGCATACCTTGTATTCTGTCTGTTTCTCCAGCAAACCCTGACTGATAACAGCATTATGAATATATAATGAGTTAATAAAAATGAGAGGGATGATGTGACCAATTAAAGAGGATGCTCTATTAAAAAATGGTGCTGGGAGAAAATCATTCAGTTACCCAAATACTAAGGCCCCCACAATGGTGTCGGGTGAGGATTTCAACAAAAGAAGAAACTACGTCCCAATCTCTCAAAAAACAAAACAAAACAAGAATCTCCAGAGAGACTAAAGACTTATATGTGAAAAATAACTTTAATTGAAAAAAAAAGTGAATATATTTTGTCACATGATGGGGAAGATATTCTTTAAAAAGGTACAAAACTATGTTATTTTTAAAATTCTGATACTTTATTAAGGTTAAATATTTATATCTCAAAACGTGATAAAAGTGAAAGTAAAACTGTACCTCTGAGAACAGGCATTTGTAACACATACACAGTAAATGGTCGTTACCCCCAATATATAAATGAAATACAAGTCAAGCTTACAACAGAGACAATTCTGTATGTTAAACACTATTGTTTTTGAAGAAAAATATTTATTTTTACCAAGGCCTTCTCTAAGTCTCTGAAACAGAGGAAATAATACTTAGGCACCCAAATCCAACTTTCAAGGTGTTTCTTAAGTCTAAGTCAATTTTACCCAAATTTTTAGAAACAATATCACTGGCAATTCATGCCATTGCTTTGACTATAAAAACAGAATCTTCTTAGTGTGAACAAAAGCAAGAAAAATACTTAATCTAATTAAGGAAGCTCTACATCCATCCTGTTGGAAGATTTATGCAGTGCGTAAGTCTCCCTTACATATGTTGTGGTTAACTTAATTGTCCACATCTTGGTGCTGTTATCCTCCACTCAGGGGGCTTAATTACACTGCATGATGATGGTAATTAAACAGAGCAAGACATCATTACACCATTAATTGGTTTTATAAGGTCTTGAAACCTTTGGTTAAGAGCTCTTTTATGTAACAGAAGTGATCACCACTATGACCACTGTTGCTAGAATTTTTTCTGATCACCAAGTTGCCAGGTACATAGTGGCCCATTACTTGCAATTTGAGCTCAAAGCCATTGATACGCTTTGCCTTGAGTGGACCAAGTCCCTGTACTCAGCTGGACAAATGTTCACTGTTTTTTTTTATCTATCTCGTTAACTTTTTTCCTTTCCTGACTGTGGGTTCTGAAAGCTCTAGAGTAACACTAGCAAATTCGTTTTGATTGAGATGTGTGTAATGGTGCAGTTGACACGAAAGAAGGCACCATTTATAAACAGTGTTGTCTTGCACTGAAACTCGGCTGTGTGGGACTTATGCATTCATCCTTCTTTCCATGATGTCTCAAGCGGGGGCATGAGAGTAGAGCACTGCTGATCGGATGGTTCTCTGGGGCACAGCTCTAAGCACAGCCCAGCGTTGGAACAACTGTGAAGAAGTATCCATCTCTTGACAAAGCCACCCAGAGTCACATACCTCCACTTCCAGCACTTTCTCCGTCTTATGGCTATACTTTCAGCCTATTCTGTTATCTCATCTCACCTTCTTTTCAGACAATCAGGGCCTGATTAAGATACCCTACTGTATCCCAGGAACTGGCTTACTTAAACTGTGCCACTGAATCTCACAGTGGCCTTATAAATAGGTTCCTTATAAATAGCTGTATAGAGAAGAGAAATGAAAACTTAAATACATAAAATCCTTTCTTAAGAGAAATTGGCTATGAAATGATACATCTGCTATTTAAGGCTAGTTTTTCCTGACTGCAAGGCTATTTACTATTTTTCCCTCCTGATTTGAGCCTAAAGAGGTTGTTGACTTGTGAGCATCTTCTCAACTCTGTGAGCATTAAAGGCTTTTTGTCATGTGGAGACACGGGTGTGACACCCAACAGGGATAACTCTCCAGGTCTATGGAATTCTTCTAAGAATTATGAGGGTGAAGCTTTAAGCCCTTTCCCCTACCTGACTGAGGAGTTAAGGATAGTAGATACTGTTCTTAGACACTGCGTGTTTAGGAACTTCCCCAGGAAGAAGAAGTCTGGGAGCAAAGTAGAAAAGTGTATCTTTCAGGATTCATCAAATTAATGAGAACTCAGACACTTCCCGTGGCGAGCTTTATTATGCAGTATACATGAAGAGTACAACCAGAAAAATGTTTTTATTATTGTTTATTCAGATAATTTATTATTGTTTATTGGGACAACTTATTTAATGTTCCCATTCCTCATAGGGAACTTGCACCTGTACATGATCTTAGTTCTGCCTTTTCTTCACATTCCCCTCTCCTCCCTTCCACCTTTTCCCCTCCTCATTTACAAAGCTTTGTTTCCATTTTATTATTCTCTTCTCACTCTTTTCTTTTCCCTTCTTCCCTTTCTCTAGGTTCCCTTTCCTTCTGAACAACTTTTTTTTCTGTTTCACAATATTAAGCATGCATTTAGGTACTTTCAGTTTCTCATATCAGAGAGACAATGTGATATTGTTATGGTTTGTGTATAGATGTCCCCCCAACGCCTTAGTCATGGGGTGGCTTCTGGAGTTTGTGATTGATTACTGTGGGTGTGGATGCTGTACCTGCCCTGGGGCAGGTAATTTGCATTTTAATGTAAGGTGGGAAGAGAAGCCAGCTGCTTGAGCTGCTGCCACCCCTGGCTTGCTGTCTTGCTCTTTGCCACCTCCCTGAAAGGTTGCTTTCTGCTTGTGCCGCTCTGCCTTGGAGCCAGCCGAATATAGACTGAAACCTCCAGTATCTGTGAGCTAAATAAACCTTTCCTTCCTTCAGCTTGGGTGTTGAATATGTGTCCCAGCAATGAGAGAAGAGTAACTAAGACATATTTACACATCTGTCTGATTTATTTCACGTAAGAGCATGGCCTCAATCAAGGTTGATCCCATTTATCTATAAATGACTAAAATTCATCCTTCTGTATGCATGAGTAGTACTCCACTGTATTAAAATCCCACATCTTTTTTATCCATTTATCAGTTGGCGGGCGTTTAGGTTGCTTCCAAGATTTAGTTATTGCAAATTTTGCTGCTATAAACAAATGTGTGCATATATTGCAGTGGTATGTAGCTTTTTTAATTCTTCTAGAAAGATACCCAAAAGGAAAATAGCTAGGTCCAAAGGAGCATTTGGTTCTAGTTTTATGAGGAACTGCCACACTGATTTCCATACTGGTTGCACCAGTCTAAACTCACACCAACAGTGAAAAAGGGTTCTTTTGCCTCTAGAGCTCTGCCACCATTTGCTATTGATTGATTTCTTGAAAGTAGTTGATCTTCCTGGAGCAAGATGTAATCTCAACATTGCTTGAATTTACATTACTCAAGCGACAAGTGGTATTGAACATTTTTTTTTTCATTTATTTATTTGCCATTTGTATTTTTTCATCTGAGAAGCGTCTATTCATTTCAGATGCCAAATTTTGGATTGGGTCTTTAAATTTAAGGAATTTTTTTTTTTCAATTCTTTATATATTCTAGATAGCATTTCATGAAACAATGAGGTAAAAATGTTTCATAACTTTGTGGGTTGTATTTTCACTCTGTTGGTGATTTGTTTTTTGTGCAGAAGCTTTTTAATAGGATGAAATCCCAGTCATTGATTCTTTGTAGTGTTTGCTGTGCACTTGGGATTTTGTTCATGAAGTCTTTACCTACCCCTATATCTTCAAGAGTTGCACCTATCCTCTTTTCCAGCAAATTGTTTCTGTTTTAATATTTAGATCTTTACTTCATTTTGATTCTAGTTTAGTGCATGGCTATGCACATGGGTCTAGCTTTAGCCTTCAGCATGTTGAAAGCCAGTTTTTCCAGGACCATTTACTAACGAGACTTTCTTTCTTCCAGTGGAGGTGTTTGACTCCTTTGTCAAAGACAGGGTGGATGAACATGTTTGGAGTTATATCTGCACCTTCTAATCTGTTCCAGTGATTCTCAGGCCTGATTTTTGTTATGTGTCATCCTGTGTTTTCATAGTTGCTCTGTAGTTTAATTTCAAACAAGGGATTGTGATGGTCCCTGCCTTGTTTTTGTTGCCTAAAATTGTTTCTGCTATTCTAGATTGCTTTTGGTTCCAAATGAGCTTTAGGAATGTTTTCCTTAGTTAGGAGATGTTGCATTACATCTGTATAACAATTTTGAAAGTATACCCATTTTCCTTATGCTGGTTCTTCCTATCCAAAAGCAAGGGATATCTTTCCACTTTCTTCTTTCATCTCCTTTCTCAGTGTACTATAGTTTTCAATGTGGAGATTATTTACTTCCTTTTTTAGATTGATTCCTAAGTATTTTTCTTTTTTTGGTGCTATTATGAAAGGAGTGATTTCACTAATTTCTCTCAGTGAGCTTGTTATTTGTGTACAGGAATGCATTTGATTTTGTAGTGTTGATTTTTTTCATCCAGCTATGCTACTGAATTTGGTTATTAAATGTAGAAGTCATTTCGTAGAGTTTTTGGGTAGGATCATACTATGCAGAGTATCATGTCATCTGCAGATAATAATAATATAACTTTTTCCTTTCCTATCTTCATTCTCTTTGTTTCTCTGTCCTAATTGCTTTGGCTAGTGTTTCCAGAACTAGATTGAATAAGAGTAGTGACAATGGGCCTTTTTGTCTGTTCTTTTTTTCTTTTTGCAGAACCGGGGATTGAACTCAGGCCCTTGCTCTTGCCAAGTAAGTGCTTATTCCACTGAGCCATCTCCTCGGCCCCACATGTCTGTTCTTGATTATAGAATAAAAGCTTTCCGTTTTTGTGCAATTAGTATGTTGCTGACTATTGATTTTTCAAAGATGGCTTTTATCCAAGTGACATAAAGATCATCTATTCCAGTTTTCTTTAAGTTTTTTTTTTTTTAACTATGAATGGGTATTGGACGTTTTGAATACTTTTCTGCATCTACTGAGATGATTATGTGTTTTTTGTCCTTAGTTCTGTGAATACAGTATATTAAATTTATTAATTTGCACATGTTGAACCGTCCCTGAATTCCTGGAGTGAATCATCCTCGGTTATGATGCATAATCCTCTTGATGATTTGCTGCCAGTATTTTCAGCCATTTCTGTTTTCCAGTATTTTATCGAGAACCTTTAAATCTGTGTTGAACAGGGAGATTGGGTCTGTATACAGTTCTTTTTTTCAGTTGGATCTTTGTCTGGTATCAGGGTAATACTTCAAGGAATGACTTTGGGAGTATTGCTTGTCTTTCAGTTTCATTGTAGAATTCTATGAGCAATGTCATGTTATCTTTTTGAAATTTCTTACAGAGCTCAGGACCTTGGCTTCTCTTTTTTGCTAAGTTTTTACTTACACTTTTTATTTCATTGACTGCTATTGCGTTATTTAGAATTTTCATAACTAGAGGAACTTTTGTGTTAAAAGAGGAGTTTTAAAATACCTTCTCAGGCTTACCCCATCTCCTCTGCTTTCCCTTTGGGCAAGCTTTGACATGAATTCACTCATCACATTAAATCTCTAATATCTCATAGAAAGTTTTTTTAAATTTTTAATTTGGAAATAATTTTAGATTTATAGATGAATTACAATGTAATATAGAGAGTTTTTCTACAACTTTCATCCAGGATCTCTGAATGCTAACATTTTATAAAACTGTGACATTCTTATCAAAGCTAAAAGTTAAGCTTAGAGCTGGATGTCATGGCACAAAACTTTGACTTAGCACTTAGAGATGTAGAAACAGCCTATCCCAAAATAAAAAGCAAATGTTCTGGGGATATAGCTGAGTGGGAAGGCTCTGGGGAAGGTGGAGAGAAGTTAATATCAATTACCGCCAGCTATGCTGCAGACTTTATTCAGAGCTCATCGGCTTTTCCAAGAATACTCCTCCTGCTTCAGCACCCACTTTAGGACATCACACTTCACTTAGCCTGTCTCTTTTGTGAGGGGAGACAAGTTTTGGCATTGAGCACCTGTAAGATGTAGAAGACTCAGACAAGGCTTTAATAGTTATAATAGGAAGCTTATTGTAAAATAAATATGGATGTTTTCAGAGTCAAAATGCAGATATTGTGCACTGTGAAGTAGGTGCAAAGGAAACAAAAGTAGGAAGTTGCAAAGAAAGCCTTCCTAGGGATGACTGACTTAGAGCAACAATCCCGGAAAACGGTAGGAACCACAGATATGGACACCATCACCTTGCAAAGCACCTACAAGGCTCTGCTTGGCCCCTGCCTATGTGACCTTGGACGTACACCCCTTTGGTCATTAAGCATTGTGCCCAAGGATTTGCCACCAAGCATTATTTCAAAATAGTCAGTGTAGTCTTTCTCATTTTTGCTTTTAAAATCTTCCTCTTACCTCTCCCATTTGGACTACACCCCTAGAGTATCATGGCACTCACTGCAGTGCTCTGCCAACTCTAGCCAGGTGTCACCATTTTTTTAAAAAAAGTTAGGTTGATACACTTAATCAGCCTTTCAACATTCTATAGACAAAAGAAAAATCTTCACATTTCCAGGGAAGAACACAACACAACACGACACAACACAGAAAGAGCACCATGAGTTGGGCTTTCTAGTCAGCCATTATTTACACCTCTGAAGAGAGGCTGAGGTGCACATCTTGGATGGACAGAAACTTGCTCCCTGCTTTCTTATTAAGCAGGTGAAGCAGGACAGGTGCAACAGGCAGGTGCAGCAGGACAGGTGCAACAGGCAGGTGCAGCAGGCACGTGCAGCTGAGGCAGGGACCCCCACCTCTCCAGCTTCTCCCCCTGTGAGGAAATGATGGAGTGGCTCACAGTAGACAGTTTAGAGCAGGAAAATCTACTTTGAGCATCATTTTTGAGCATGAGAACCCTTGTAATTTGAGACCTTACAATTTCATCTAGTCTGTGCTTATTTTCCCTATTAGTTAAAACAGAGTTGAATTGTCTGTACCAGACCTTCCTATGCAGGTTGTCATCTGGGCTGTGAGTTCCTTTCTGACACAGTGTTTTAAAAAGTAATCCAAATAGCTTAAAATTAGAGTGTTTGCAAAGCAGAATTAGGAGATTTGTCTATAAATCAAAGCATTACTAAACTGTATTATCAAAATTCTGCATGTAGCAATTTAGTAATGTGCATACAACACAGGTACATCCTGACTAATGCATCTCTTAGATGTGTTGGTCCTTCTGCAGCATTTGGTCAGTCGCAGACCATGTTTGTGGTAGTGGCCCTGTAGGATTATATTGCCCAGTGATGCTGTGGTCATCTTACTTCGTGTAAGTACAGTGTATGATGACTGGACAGAGATAACCTCTCCCAGTGATACAGTTACAGGATGCGCCCCAGTATCAAGTGACCTCACTGTTCATCATGACTGTTCATGCCTGCGCTTCTATTTATGTATATATAAATATACACATACATAGATGCCTATATATATACAAACACGTACAAACACACACATATACACACATCTATGTTTTAGCATTTATGCCATTTATTAGTCAGAATAGGCTAGATAGTGCTATTATTTCAATAAAAACATATTTCCTACATTCTTTTAAAAGTTAATTTTATTGGTACAATTTAGACACACATAATGATCGCATTCATCATTGGGATTTTGTGCCTGTATATAACATATCTGATTCTTCTTTTTTTAAAATGGAAATCCCTTCCCTTCAACCCCTCTTCTACTCCTTATTTGCAAAGCTTTGTTTTCATTTTATCCTTCTTTTAGTATTTTTTCCCTTTCTTTGTCTCTCCCCCTCTTCCAAGTTCCTCTTTCCTTTGGAATAATTTCTTCCTATTTCACAGTGTCTATTGTATATTTTGTCCTTATTTATCTTTTAGTTTCTCGACCAGCGAAACAATATGATATTTACATATATGTGTCCAATTTAGTTCATGTGAAAGTATGGTCTCAAGGTGCATCCATTCAGCCATAAATGACTCGTTTATCTTTCCTTATGGCTGAGGAGTGCTCTGTTATATAAAAGCACCACATCACTCTTATCCATTCATCAGTTCATGGGAATTTAGGTTTTATTTTCCCCCAAGATTTAGCTTTTACAAGCTGTGCTGCTATAAACATAGGTGTGCGTATATTGCTGTGGAGTGTTGCTTGCTGTTCTTCCAGAAAGGGAATGACTAGGCCCAACTCTTAGTATTCTGAGTAATCTCCACACTCTTTTCCACAGTGGTTGCCACAGTCTGAATGTCCACCAACAGTGGAGAGGGGCGCCGTTTCCCCAAGGCCCACCAGCATTTGCTATTGGTTGATTTCTTGATAATAGCTGTTCTTTTTGGAGTGAGATACAATCTCAACATTGCTTCAATTTGTATCTCTCAAGTTACCAGTGATGTTGAACATTATGTTTTAATTTTTTTTTCTGTATTTTTGGGGAAGGGTGTACAGGGTGTTCAGGGTCTCACAACGAGATTGGACTCGTAGTGATTCTCCTGTTTACAGCCTCCCAACTGCTGGGATTACAGGTGCACACCACCATGCCCTGTCTCAATCGCCATCTCAGAGTACCCCGGGAGTGAAC
The DNA here is from genome assembly GCA_002564285.1 of Tympanoctomys barrerae. Classification (NCBI taxonomy): domain Eukaryota; kingdom Metazoa; phylum Chordata; class Mammalia; order Rodentia; family Octodontidae; genus Tympanoctomys; species Tympanoctomys barrerae. Next base: position 17,220 of record NDGN011552407.1, on the reverse strand, counting down.
CCCTGGCCCTTGCGCCTGCTTGTAGGCACTTTAATCCGCTGAACTATTTGGCCAGCCATATGTTAAACACTTTAAATTTATTTATTTGTATTTTATATTTCTTTCTCTTAGAAATGTCTACATTTCAGATGCCTGTTTCTGTGTTGGGTCTTTAAATTTGGGGAGTCCTTTTTTTAATTTTTTATATGTCCTAGATAGTAGTCCTTTGAGAAACAACTGATTTAATTTTTTTCCCACTACGTTGGTTCTCTCTTTATTCTGTTGGTGATTTCTTTTGCTTTGCAAAAACTTTTAATAAAATGATATCCCAGTTGTTGATTCTTTTTTATGTTTCTTGTGCAGTTGGGGCTTGCTCATGAAATATTTACCCCCACCTATGTCTTCAGGGTTCTACCTCTTCTCATTTCCGGCAGACTTAGTATTTCTGTTTCAATATTTAGATCTTTGATCCATTTCAATTTTAGTTTAGTGCATGTTGAGAGACATGGGACTAATTTTAGTCACGGATATGTTAAAAAACCAGTTTTTCCAGCACCATTTATTAAAGAGGATATCTTTCTTCCAATGAATATGTTTGGCCACTTTGTCAAAGATAAGGTGAATGTGTTTGGAGTTATTTCTGCATTTTCTGATCTATTTCATTGATCCTCAGGTCTGACTTTTTGTCAGTGACATGCTGTTTTCATCATGGTAATTCTGTAGTGTAATTTCATGTGGCACCTCCTGCCTTGTCTTTATTACCCAAAATTGCTTCTGGTTTCTTCTGGTTCCAAGTGAATTTTAGGCTTGTTTTCTCTAATTCTGTGAGGTATGGTGCTGGAATTTTGATCAGAATTGCATTAAATCTGTATAGCAATGTGGGCCCAAGGCCATTTCACTGTGTTGTTTCTTCCCACTCAAGTGCAAGGGACATCCTTCCATTTTCTGCTGTCCTCTCCTAGCTCCCTTTTCAGAGTACTATAATTTTCAATGCATATATCTTTTCTTCTTCTGTTAGATGGATTTCTAAGTATTTCTTTTTATTATGGTATTGCAAAAAAGATAAAAGTAGGGTTTCCCTAATTTCTTTCTCTGAATTCTGTTATTCATGTACAGAAATGCAATTGATTTTTGAGTGTTGACTTTGTACCCAGATATGCTCCTGAATTAGGTTGTTGAACCTCTAAGTATTTTGGTTATACATTCATTTTGGGTGGACGTAAGGCTTACCACAGAGCTCCTCAGAAACCTGGGACACCAGGGACTCTACTGTAGTATGCGGTGGCTGCACCATCTACAGAGAAAAATCTTCTGATCACGTCTGGGGAAAGGTGTGCCTGGATAATCGGGCACAGGAGTTCCTCAATCTGGGCAACATAGATTTATGTTTATAATTGATTGACCAGAGCTAGTTCATGCTTTATTGAATTTGAAGGAAGCCAGTAATCACATCTCCTAGGCCTGAAGAGGTAGAGGAGAGTAAGATATTGGTGGAAGATGTATAAAATGTCTCACATATGCGAAATTAAAAAAAAAAAAACTGTTTACATGAAGAAAACAAGCCATTTCCTGTTCTCAGGGTAAGTAACAGGAGTAGCTACAACAAACAGCTCCTAAGTGCCAGTGACTTCTTGTAATAAAAGTCTACTGTTCATTTGGTGGTACCCATTGGGGTGGAGGCAGTCGTGGTTACAAACTGTCTGATTGTGACTTTGACCCACTATTTTGTGGCATCATAAGACTGGAAAGGGACAAGAAGGAAAGGGTAGCCCTTTATCTCTAGTTTCAGAGTCTAAGATGGGTCACATGGTAGATGTGTAGTGTGGATTTACTGTTTCATAACATTGGCTGATTCCATAACCAATTAGGAGTGCTGGGGAAGACCTGGAACCTGCTTGCGCTGGGGCTAGAAAATGGCATCCTGAAGCATGAACAGTTTTGTAGGAGGAGCTGGTTATTCTGACTTATTCTAAGTCCCTGAGAGACTTGCCATAAGGAATAACTCAGAAGAGTCTCCTAAGAAAGCCTTATCTTTAAAAAAAAAAAATAGGGTTGATCCCCAAGCCTGCTGTGCTGGCCCAGCCCCTGGGGCACGCTGAGACGGCAATTGAGACTGGGCTTGGTGGTGCACTCCTGTAATCCCAGCTCTTGGGAGGCTGTAAACA
>NDGN011552407.1:0-15026 GCA_002564285.1 Tympanoctomys barrerae | reverse complement strand
CACTATGAGTCTGATCTAGTAGATGCCTGTAGACCCTTCTCTAAAATACAAAAAAAAAAAAAAAAAGCAGTATCTTGTCAACTTTCCTTCTTCCTGATTCTCTATCTTGCCTTAAATTTACTTTTAAACCTTTCTGCCAGTCCACCAGATTTGTTATTATTGTAGCTGACGGCATGAGTTTTTCCCGTGTCCTTGATCTGCATAGTCCAATTCATCTGCATCAGCAGCTCACAATTTAAGGCTATATGTTCTTTCTCTTAAACAAACATAAGTTAGCCTCACTCAGTAACTAAAAAAATATGTATAAATAATTTGAAGTTTCAAAATAAACCAAGACCCATAAAACTTCAACCAGGATTTACTTGAAATTGTGTGAGGCCATATAACCATTCCACAGAATAAAGAGAAATCTGTCTTCGGGAACTCCATTGTTCTCCAAGCAGGGAGTTGGCTGCAGACAGTATTGGACTCCTGTGAGAAACCCTTGTCCTCAGTCTGGTTTGGCCATCAGTTGTCTTTCTAACCTACAACACTCTCAGCCCTTTTAGCTCTAAAAGGCTGCACTTTGTTGACTTACTAGACATAAAGCAAGTCACGACTGTACTGTGGTCCTATGACTTTTGGGTTTTCACTTTGTAACCAGAATCATGTGTCTGACATAGTCAGTGACCTGGATCCATAATGTTTATTGCTTCTCTGGTTGGCTGAATTTAATTACCAGGCTGATGTTCAGGATCTAAAATCCCCTGGCACCAGCCCTTCTTCTCGGTGCTGGCTATTCAACTCTTGATGGTTAACTGCAAAGGAGAAAACAGCGTGACTGAACAGGGACAGAGCCGGGGGATCCCACGGATCATTTGTTTGTTGAGAAAGCTAAGTCTTGCTAGAAGAAAAGTTGATTAGGAATACTAATCTAATTGAAGCAAAAAGGGCATTATAACTAATAATAATGTTAGTGTTAGTTAAACATATAACTAACATGAGAATAAGGAAAGGCTATAGAATCACAGCCACACGTTTGTTCTGAGCACAAAGCAAAACACTTGGCCCAGTCAGCCATTTGTTGTCACCTGACCTGGAGCCCTGCACTGTTAAGTGATCCTAAGAAGACCGATGCATCTCAGTGGCAAAGATAATTTATTCTGGCTTTTTTTGTATATTCTCCAGTATCAATGAATTATAGATTGACAGTGCATTGTTCAACTTCTCTCAGCCCATTTCCATTGTCTGTAAATTACTGGGATTGGGTGGCTTGTCCCCCAAAGCGGTGTTTGACACTCTGTTCATGTGGTTCTCGTTCTGTGATGCTGAAGTTGTCAGGGTTTAGGGAGCAGCTAGCTGCTTTTCTTCATTTCTACTTGTTATGGAGCTCTCTGAACAGGGCCACACATGTGGATATTTAGGGGGCTTGTGATCTTATCTTTTGGTGTATCCCTCTCGTGTGTGCTTTGTGTAAAATTTACGGATGAATACTCTTTGAAGGTGGGTTTTGGTCAACTGGCTAAGCCCTTACTTGCATTCCCTGGTGCAGTCATATTTAACTGAGCTGGAATGAATCCAGTCACGCCGGGGGCTTCCTGGACACCACCTGGGAGCGCTGACGCTAAAGGGAAGCATCTGTATTTCAGCACTTCAGACTGTGACACCCATTGGAACATATTTCTGTTTTATGGGTACACTTGATTTATTTAGCACTCCTGTTTTCAGCCTCCAAAGCTCTGGAATTACAGGTGCACGCCGCCATGCCCAGTCTCAATCACCATCTCAGCACGGCCCAGAGACGGGGCCGGCACTGTAGGCTGGGGGTCGAACCTCTTGCCCTTGCGTCTGCCTAAGCAGGCATTTAAATCCGCTGAGCTATTGGGCTGGCTTTCATTTTATTTTGAGACAAGGTCTTGCTAAATTATCTAGTCAAAATCGCAATTCTTCTGCCTTATCCCTCTGAGTCGTTGGGACTAGTTGTGCGCTCCTATGCTTGGCTTTTGGCAAAGTTTGTCACTGTATTGATATCCACAGCAGAGACAAGACACATTTAGTTGATAATGAATTGTTACAAAGCAGGACTAGATACCAGCATCACATCAAGCCTGTGTGTGAAGGCTGGTTGGTCAGGCATAGATGACACCCTGAGTACATATTATAGCACAGAACTTGTGTGGAATCAGACTAGGATGTTTAGAGCATCCACTCTGGAGAGGTTCCAGGGGAAAGGCTATTACTGTGACTGCTGTCAGTGCAAAGAGGAGGTGGTCAGGTAAGACGGGACTATTTGGGAAGGTATCTGAATCCCAGCTCCCTTGACAAAAACTTGGCACGGCTGTTATAAACTGCCTTCCCATGTTTTCGTAGTGCTTATATAATCCTCTTTATTTTATGTTTCATGGAATTCCTTCCAATAACTCATTTAATGCCATTTATTTATATATTTTTTATTAGTACACGTTTGCAGTACAGGAAGCTTACATTCCTCATGGAGATCGGCATGTGTACCTAATGTCTCTTCGTTACCCTTTTCGCCCCTTTCCTTCGCTCCCTCCCCTCTCCATCCATCGCTTGATTCTTTTCCTTTTTTATACCTGCACAGTACGTAACACATGCACACCTTGCGTGGAGTTGGTGCATAGACCACCCTCTTCTCGCTCCTCTTTATTCCCCTTCCTCAATTTGCTCTGATGCTTTCTTGTGTGCAGTGTGCGGCATTTTCTTAAGACTGCACCACCTAATGCCTCTCTGATACTCTGTAGAGCACAAAATCTTAAGAGCAAAGAACGCATCCCCGGCAGCAGCTCCCCCAACGGTCTCCCCACCCGGGAGCAGCGGGTTTGAACTCTTCATGGGCCAGCACACCTCAGCCCTGCTCAGCTGAGCTCAGAAGGACCAGCAAAGTAGAGGACCAGCTGCTGAGGAGAGGCAGCTGAACTCCATTTTATCGCTCATCTATTAGCAATGTGATGAACATTACTTTGGTTTTAATTTAAATGTCAGCGTTTAAACTTTAGATGGCCTGGTGAGCATGCATTTTCATCGGGACATTTGTCAAAGTTAGCTCACGGATTGTAAGTTTGCATTCACCCCACTGTCTTGACCTTTCAGATGCATAATTTCAGTCAAATACAGAAAGAAATCCTAAGCCAAAAAAGAGATTAATGATACTGGGCTTTGCCCAAGCCTGGGTTATTTCCAGGCCTCCTGGGCAGCTGTGTGCTACCTGAGTCCATATTTTAATCCATTTCATGTTTTCCATATTCCAGGCTTTAAAGATCAGAACAAAAGAGGGCTGCTTCAAGGCACAGAGCATTCCTGAGAAGGTTCTGGGGTCTGATTTGGTCTGAGATGTCTGAGTTCAGTCCCTCACTGAAAATAGTTGTTGTGCCCTGACCACACAGCAGGTGCTTGGGCTACGAGACTGGGGCAAGCTACTACCAACTTTGGACTTCTGCAGCACACAGTCTGGGGCAAAGGGAGAAGAGAAGAGCTGTGAATACAATAAAAAGAAAATGTCACAAAGTGCCAGAGGGCAATCAGTATATTTAACCATGGAAAGGTGAGCATGTAGCTCAATGGTAGCACACGCAATGCCCTGGGTTCAATCCTTGCTGCCAAAAGAAGAAAAATATTTAAAAAAAAAATAAAAACCAGAAAAGGTGGGGAAGGGGGCTTCGTATCAGAACAAGCGGGGAGTAGTGGGGGGAAATGTGGATGGGTGACAGAGATGGAAGAGTCGGCCCATGTGCGGGGCCAGGAGAAGACCGACTATGAGGAGGAAGGCCATGTCTGTGACCAAGGTGGGCAATGACAGCTGTGTCTGAGGAGGAGCAAGCGCAGACCACGCACATGCAGTGGCCTAACTCCAGGAGGTTTGTGTGTGTGACCGCTGACATCAAGCCAGTCCTGGTAAGCAGAAGCAATGAGCGCGATTAGCTGGGGCCCGGTGAGAAAGGGCCCAGGAAGCCAGGGGACACCGGCGCGTACCTGACTGCCGGCACTCCTCATCTTAGCTTCTCACTGCCCTACCAAAGTGGTCATGATCATCATTGCTTCGTAATTTGGAGCACTAACAAGTAGATGGCTTGTGGGTTGGCAAGACCAAGGCAGCAGAGCGGCGGAGTAATGCTGCTGATGTCTGGTGCCTTCAACCCTGCGCTCTTGAGGAGACATCCCTGAACCTCACGGGCACTCGTGGCTTTGAGGTTCAATTTCTAAACAAAGCAAATTGAAAAGAAAACTCATAAATCCTTTTAACAATCCTTTAATAAAGGGCTAGAAAACGGATCCCATTAGCCAATAGGGCCAGAAGTGATTGGGATGCCTGCTTATTTCTTCATATTTATTTCCAGCACTGCTTTTCCTGTTTATGGAATTGAAATCATTGAAGGTGAGCCAGGCACAGGTCATAGTTAGGGTGCTGCTGCTTAAACAACTCTCCACAGAGCCCATCCTCTTAGAGTCCCCTTTGGGGCACATTCTTGAGCAGGCATCTGATCACCTCTGCTTTGTCCTCTGAGCTTGTAACTACTAGGGGTATTCTGGGAGCGACACGCTGGACCCACCAGCACGACTGCCTGCAGCCCTCTTGGTGTGGCAGAGGGGACCGGAAGCTCCCTGCAGTCTCAGCATGAGGCACCGAAAGCCTCATTTCTAGCCAGTCTGAGAGTTGTAGTCCTTTCCTGAAGACACACATTGTTTGTTTTCTGGAAAATTCTTTCGTTGCCTGTACCCGACCCTTTCTCCCATTATGTGGGAGAAGGATTTTTAAAACTTGAGAATGCTGCTTGCTGCGTGCCCACATGCATTTAAGTGTATTCATGTACATAAGATGCAACGGGACTCAGCTTGAGTGGGGACCGAGCTGTTGAGGCTTGGGCAGGAAGCAGTGGTCTGCAATGGGTGGGAAAGGCTGGAGCCCACCTCTTCGGAGGGTGTGGTGTGGACAGCGTGGTTAGCTTCCTGGCCAGAGTTGGTGTTCTCATGGGGAGAAGTGGGACATAGTCATAGCCTGGAGAGAACCTCCCTTCTTTGCGACCAGCCTCAGCACAGTATTACAAACGGGAGAAACTAAATCCCGCTCTGATTAGAATGAATTCTTCATTTCCACTTCTGCTGGCAAACAAACCGGAAATGCTCAACAGGTTTCACCTTGCCTTACAGAGACAATTATGCCTTCAAATGTACTCCTGGCCTGCCTGAGAAGAAGAGGATCTTCATGGCAAAAGAGAAGCAGGAAAGACAGGAAAAGAAAGGACAGTGGGGGGAACTAGCTGACGGTGGGGTACTGAGCCTCCTCAGTGGCCAGAGTCTCCGGCTCATGTGGGGTGCACAGTTGTCACACACAGAGGGAGCCTGAGCTTTTCTACCAAGTGCAGGCCTTGTGGGGGTGAAAGGTGCAGGCCATTAGCGACCCCAGCTGAGAAATGGATGCTTTCGTTTGCAAGACATCAGTGGAACCAGAGATCATTATGATAGAAGTATAAGCACAAGGCTGTGTTTCCTGGCCCAGCGAGACAGATATGCATGACCTCACTCATGTGTGCTCCTCATAAGGTCAGTCTCATACCGGAGCTGAGGGTGGAACACGTTGCCAGAGGCTGGGAGGGTGTATGGGATGGTCAGTGGTGACTAAGTTATAGTTAGATGGGAGCAGGGAGCTCTTCAGTGTTACTGCCTGATGGGTGACTACGGGGAACAATAATGTCACATGTGTTTCAAAAAGCTACAGGAAAGGATTTCAAGTGTTTTCTTGAAGTGGTAGATACTTGAAATGATAGATATTTGAAGAGCCAGGTGCATTTAATCTCCCTTAGATATCACACAATATGTACAGGTATGAACAAAACATCACAGGTGCTGAGCATGGTAGGACACACCTGCAATCCGGCACGTGGGAGGCTGAGGCAGGAGGTTGCCATGAGTTTGAGGCCAGTTTGGGCTTTATAGTGTGAGTTCAAGGACAACCTGAACTACATAGTGAGAACCTGTCTCAAAAACCAAAAATGAAACAAAACAAAATAAAAAAAATCACAGTCTGGCCAAATAGCTCTGCAGATTAAAGTGCCTGCAAGCAAGTACAGGGGCTGGGGCTTGATCCCCAGGCCTGCTGTGCCGGCCTCATCCCCCTGGCACACTGAGAGAGCAATTGAGACTGGGCATGGTGGTGGGCCTACAATCCCAGCTCTTGGGAGGCTGTAAACAGGAGGATCACTCTAAGTCCGCTCTAGTAGTGAGACCCTGAGCACCCTGTAGACCCTTCCGTAAAATTAAAAAAAAAAAAAATCACCTTATACCATCTTACAAATCAGTTTAAAAATTAATATATAAAGGTGACATTGCTTCTGCCACACAGGCCTGTAGAAGAATTCACGCATTAACACCTTTGTGTGTGCGGAGATGCTGCAGTACTGTGGCCCCATACACAACATTCTAGAACATTTTCTCTTTTCAAAATCCACTTAGTTCAGTGAACTGTCATCATCATCTATCTGAATTAATTGGTCAGGAATGTCAAATCCTCATATCAAAAGATGGGCTGTATTTGAAAAGTGATGGTAATTTATTTTTCGTTTCCCAGCCATGTATATTAGTACATTATGCTCCAAACGCTCTGCTGGCCCCACTCATCAGACTTACACTCATTCTACAATGGGAAGAAAAGAAAAGGTCCAGAGAGAGGGAAGAGGGCCAGAGGCGTGTGGAAGGGAGTACAGACTCCATCTGAAGTTCCCGCTGGTAGGTAGAACAGCCCTATGCCACACTGATTGTCCATAACAATTCTACACCAGTATCTGTTTTCGAAAGTCTCAGCACCTTCTGGAATAAGCAGGTGAAGAACTCTGGTGGTAGGGGGTAGAAATGGAGGTCTTGGGAAGAGGAAACCATACTACTTATTTTCCAGGTTGTTTCTGTGGACAAATGCTGAGTTGTAGGGAAAGAAAGGACTGCAGAGATGGAGGTGGACAAGGGTGAGAGGAGGCAGGGCAGGAGGGAGAGCAAATGCACACAGAACTTTAGGAGAACCCCTTGTATTTAATAAGCACACACTAAAAGGATTGCCATCCAGAATACAGTTTTGAGACTCTCACAAATCATGAAGAAATTGACATATAACCCAAAAGACAGACTGTCAAATTTATAAATTTATAAATGACAGAAGAAGACCACATGATCCCCAATACTGGAAAAGAGGGTAAATTTCACATGTTAGTTCAGAAAATAGAAAATAAATAAACTATAAGGTATCATCTCACAGCGACAAGGATGTAGGAAATGAAAATGTCATAGGTACTGGCATCAATACATCTGATTTTTTGTGGGCATGTGAAGATGTGTATATCCACTGGCATATAATTTTTCATCCTAGATGTGGATTTTAGAGAAATTCATACAGATGGACAAACACAAACATATATGCTGATGATTATTTTGCAGTCCTGCTTGTTATGGAGAGAATAGAAATAATTTTTCCTTAGCAGGACTGCACAAAAGAACCATGCTTTTTTACATTATGGAATACTGTATAGCAGTTAAAAATTATCAACTTAGCTGTATATCTATCCTAGCTATCTTGTGTATAGATATATGTATATTTTTCACAACAAAATGGTCTTTTATTCATATCCTCTTTTTTGTTTTGTTTTGTTTCTCTTAGTTCATTGAGAAGAAAGGTTTGTACTAATACTGCTTAGACAATATCTCATGTCGGCATCTGTCCTCTGAATAACTCCTATGAAGACAACAATATGCAATGTATTAATTATTGTAACTGTCCTACTAACCTGTTTTGAAACTGTTTCATTGCTATTTGATCCTTTTTTTCTCATTAAAATGAATAAATAAATGAAAAAATAACAATTTAGAGCTTCATAATTCAATGTGAATAAATCTTAACAACTAATTTTGAAAAAAGAAAACCAAGTAACAAACCGTATACGTGTACAAACATAAGTAAATGTCCTGAACTCACAAAGCAAGGCATCAACTTGGTGGGTGTGTAGCCAGGTAGTAACAGGCATGACCAGCAACATCCAGAGGGGCGTTACCTTTGCGGGTGGGCGTTGGGGGCGGACGTGAAAGAGGGCAGGTTGGGAGGTGTTTCTGTGATTTTTTTTTTTTCCTTTTACACAGAGAGAACAGAAGAACTTCTAGTGATATGTTCTTGGCAGCAAGGTAGCTTGCTAGTTTGCCCAAAATCACTCCTGAAAAACAAATAAAGCAATTAGGGTAGCCAAGGAGAAATCCACTGAAAACACATTTTAAAAAGCTAAGAGGCAGGCAAGTTCCATAAACTTCAGGTTATGAATGGGATCAGTCAAATCACACACAGCTGTAGAACGAGCCCAAGTGGGTGATGGAATAACGGGAAGTGAACGGGGTCAACTGACAGAGCCCACGAGCCCACATACAGGAATCTTCTCAATTTTCACCTTGAAGAGGAGAGGATCTTACTTACCTTGGGTGGACACATGTAAAGCACTTCTGAGAATACCCAGTGAAACTGAGAAAGGCCTTAAGACCCCTAATTTGCAAAGAAGCTTATAAGGACCCTGCGTGCAGGCACAAGAGCAAGCTTTTAGAGCTAAGTAAATTTCACAGTTAAATGATTGCACAGTTGAGCTACCAGTTGAGCTGTGTTTAAAGCTAAATTACAGACCATGGGTAAAAAATAAACAAATCCAAAATATAGGCTGCTGTCTAGGAGAATTAATCCAATGTCTGCATATCAAATGTACACAGGAAAAAGGAAAGAGTTTTAAGTGTGGACTTGGTCTAAATCTTGATTCAAATAAGCCAAATGATACACTTGAAGACAATGCGTACATGTCATCATGGATTAAGTGTGAAATAACACTAAGTACATATTTCTAATTTCCTGGCAAATGACAAAGATATTGTGACTTCCTAAGAAAATGCTCATAAACTTTAGGGATTCTCACTTACTCACAAAAGCATAAAATCATACCATCATTTATATACTATTTGCTCTTAAGAAAGAAAAAAGAAAATATCTTATGAAATAAAGAGAATTTTTGTTATTTTAAAGAGTACAAACACATAGCAGGAACAAAGACAAAAACAGAGTAACAAGTGACAGTGCACATGATATGGAGGTCAAAACAACAATAAAAATTTAACAATGGTTGTTACACTACATATTGCATATTTTCATCGTGAAATGTGTTGCTCAGATTAACAAACGTAGATATCCAAAACCGGCCAAATAATTAAATGCTACTTCTTACTTTCAATAAACTTTATTTTTACTTTGTATTTTTGAAATTTGTTTTTTAAAGAGAGAATATCAAAAAAGAGAGAATATTAATTGATAAGACATTAAAATGGTATACATTTAGAAGAATGAGAGGTATTCAACTGTGGTTTTGTATTGCACTTTGCTGTCTTTGATGTAGTTCCTCAGACTATAGATAATAGTATGTAGACTTAGTCAACATAAAAATTTTAAATATTAACTGTCACTTTCAAAAGCCTGTTGGAAACGAATACTACAACCCTCTCTACCACCCCAAATATATATATACTTGCATGATTTTTCCTTTTTTCCCTATTTTTTTTCTTTCCCTCATCTTTACTGTTCATTCCTTCTGTTCAGCTTCTTTTTAATTTGCTATATCTGGTATACCTTTCAGATTTTATTTATTCTTTCAAGTTCTTATACTAAGGAGACACTATGATATTTACACAAGTAGGTCTGATTTATTTGACTTATGGGTATATCCTCTAGCTGCATCCATTTGCCTATAAAGGTATCAAGTTTGTCTTTCTTCATAGATGAGTAATACTCCATTGTATAACAACACCACATCTTTTTTATCCATTCTTCAGGTGACAGGCATTTTGGTTGCTTCCAAGATTTGGCTATGAAAATTGTGCTGCTATAAACTTTGTTACACATGTACCATTGAGGTATGATGTTTTTAGTTCTTTTGAAAAAATACCCAGAATAGGAATAGATGGGTTAAATGGGACTTTCAATCCTAGTTTTCTGAGGTTTCTCCAGACTGATTTCCATAGTGGTTGTACCAGTCTACAATTTCACCAAAAGTGGACAAGGGTTCCCTTTTCCCCACAGCCTCTCTAGCGTTTGTTATTAGTGGATTTCTTTATGACAGCCATTCTCTCTGGGGTGAGATGGTAGCTCAATGTTGTTTTAATTTGCATTTCTTGAATAACCAGTGCTATGGAACATTTTTTAATGTGTTTATTTCCCAGTTATATGTCTTCCTTTTGGTTGGGTCTTTGAACTTTTGGGGCCTGATTTTTTTCTTTTACTTCTTTATATATTCTAGATAGAAGTCCTTGATCTGAGTGATTATTGGTTAAGATTTTTTCCCAATTTGTGGGTTGTCTTTTTGTTCTGTTGGTGATTTCTTTTGACATACAGAAACTTCTCAATAACATGAGATCCCAGGTCATTCTTTGAAGTGTTTCCCATGCAACTTGGTTTTTATTCATGAACTCTTTGCCTACTTATATGTCTTCAAGATTTCCACCTACTTTCTCTTCCAGTATATTCTGTATTAATGTTTAGAACTTTAATCCATTTTGACTTTAGTTCAGTGTACATGATGAACCTGGATCTAATTTTAGTTTTCAGTACATAGAGAGCCAGTTTATCCAGCACTATTTGTTATTTTATTTTATTTTTATGTATTTGGTACATTACACATCTTGGACTTGTAGTGATCCTCCTGTTTTCAGCCACCCCAGTGCTGAAATTACAGGTATGCCTCATCATGCCCAGACTTGGTGGCCTTTTCAGCCCTCCTGAGGGTGGGGGCCCACATGGCATGTGGTGCTAGGGATCAAATCCCAGTCCCTGTGCTTGCCTAACAGGTGCTTAGTGTGCTGAGTTATCTCACTGGCCCTCCAGCGCCATTTGTTAAAGAGGATACTTTTCTTTTCTTTTTTTTTTTTTGTGACCAGCTCAGACCACCCCTGGGGGCAGGGCTGATGTATTGTGTGGTGCCAGGATCGAACCACAGTCCCTGAGCAGGTACTTTAGATCACTGACCTATCTCACCATCTCCAAAGAGTTTGTTTTTCTTCCAGTGAACATGGTTGGCCCCTTGGTCAAATATAAGGTGGTTGAGTGTGTTTGTAGTTATATCTGCTACTTCTAGTCTGTTACATTGATCCTCAGGTCTGTTTTTTGTTGCCCGTACCATGCTGATTTTATCACAGTGGCTTTGTAATATAATTACAAATCTGGAACTGCAATGCCTCCAGTCTTGCCTTTGCTGCCCAAGATGGACTTTGCTACTTTAGGTCTTTTCTGGTTCCAAATAAATTTTAGGCATGTTTTCTCTAGATCTGTAAGGTATGTTCATGGTATTTTGATAGGGATTGCATTAAAACTGTATAACAATTTTGGGAGTATGGACATTTTTACAAGATTGATTCTTCATATTCAGGAGCAAGAAATATTTTTCCATTTTCTTCTATCTCTTTTTTCAGAGTATTGTAATTGTCATTGTATAGACATTTTACTCCCTCGGCCAGCCAGATAGCTCAGCAGATTAAAGTGCCTGCATAGGCAGATGCAGGGGTCAGGGATTCGATCCTCCAGGCCTGCCATGCTGGCCCTGCCCTTGAGGTTTGCTAAAACAGTGATTGAGACTGGGCATGGTGGTGTGCACCTGTAATCCCAGCACTTGGGAGGCTGAAAAACAGGAAGATCACTATAAGTCCAATCTGTGTAGTGAGACCCTGTACTAAATACATTAAAAAATATTCATAAGTACTTCAGTTTTTTGGATGCTATTGTGAAGGGTATTTTTTTCTCTAATTTTTCTCCCATTGAATTTATTATCTGTGTAGAGGAATGCTATTAAATTTTGGGTGCTGGCTTTGTATCCTGCTATGCTACTGAATTTGTTTATTAATTATAAGAGCTCTTGGTGGAAGTTTTTGGGTCTTCCATGTAAAGCATCATGTCATCTGCAGATGATAGTTTAACTTCCTCTTTGCCTATTCTTATTCCTTTTATTTCTCTCTCTTATCTAATGGCTATGACTAGTGCATCCAGAATTATGTCAGATAGGTGTGGTGATTGAGGATATCCTTGTCTTATATCTGATTTTAGAGTGAAAGTTTTCAATTTTTCTCCATTTCAGATGATGTTGGCCATTGTTTTGTTACAGATGGCTTTTATCAGATTGAGGTATATGTCTTGTACTCTAATTTTTTTGTAGGGCTTTGGTCATGAATGAGTGTTGTACTTTGTCAAAAGCTTTTACTGCATCTATTGAAAAGATCATGAGGTTTTTGTTTTTGGCTCTATTTATATAGTGTATTACATTTGTAGATTTGCATATGTCGAACCATCCTTGCATCCCTGTGATGGAGCCTACCTGGTTGTGGTGCATAATATTCCTGATGATTTGCTGCATTCTATTTGCTGATATCTTATTGAGGATTTTTGCATCTATGTTTATGGGGGAGATTGACCTGTACTTCTCTCTTTGGTTGAGTCTTTCTCCAGTTTCGGTATCAGTGTAATACTTGCCTCCAGGAATGATTTTGGGAGGATTGCTTCCTTTTTAAATTCATTGAAGAATTTGAGGAGTGTTGAGATTAAATCTTCTGTAAATGTCTTGTAAAATTCAGCTGTGAATCCATCAGGACCTGGGCTTTTCTTTGTTGGTAACTTTTTTTTATTGCATTTTCAATTTCATTGGCTGATACTGGGTCATTCAGAGTTTTTATACCTTCTTGATTCAGTTTTGTACCTATAGTAATTTGTACCTATATAGTAACTTGCACCAATCTAGGAAGCTGTCCCTTCTGTGCTTCCTATTCTGCGAGAGAAAAAATTTTCATAGTAGCTATTAATAATCTTCTTTATTTTCACAGGATCAGTAGTGTCACACTTTTCATCCCTTACTGATTGAAGTTGCTTTATTTTGCCTTTTTCTTTTTGATGAGGCTGGCTAGGGGTTTATCAATTTCATTTAGTCTTTCAAAGAACCAGCTCTTTGAATCATTAATTCATTGCATTCTTTGTCTCAATTGCAATAATTTCTGCCTCAATCTTTATAATTTCCTGCCTTCTTGGGGTTGTTCTTGTTTATCTAGAAGCTTAAGGTGCACCTTGGGGGTGTTTATTTTTTTCTGTTCTGTGTTCCTAATGTGTGAGTTCTCCACTACGTATTTCTCTCTGAGAACTGCTTTCATTGCATCTCACAAATTCTGGTAAGTTGTGTTGCAGTTTAATTTGGATTGTATGTATTGTTTAATTTATTGTTTAATTCATCTGTAACCCATTGGTTGCTGAGTAGAGTGTTGTCTAATTTCCATGTGTTTATGGGGTTTGTGTTGTTTGTTTTGTCATCAATTTCCAGTTTCATTGCACTGTGGTTAGATAATATGCATGGGACAATTTCTGTTTTCTTGATTTACTTAAGCATGATCTATGGACTAGTATGTGGTATATATTAGAAGACATCCTGGGTGCAGCTGAAAAAAATGTGATTCAGATGTTGTTGGGTGGAACACTCAGTGCATTTGTTCAAGAGTTTGGTTCAATTTTGCTACCTCTTTGCTAACTTTTTGCCGAATTGACCTATCTTTTTGAGATAAGGGAGTGTTCAGGTCTCCTGTTAAGATTGTGTTATTGGTTAGTAGACTTTTCATGTCCTTTAAGATTTGTTTTATGCACAGGGCTGGCCAAATAGCTCAGCAGATTAAAACATCTGCAAGCAGGCTCAAGGCCCCGGGGGTTTGATCCCTGGGCCTGTTGTGCTGGCCCTGCCCTCAGGGCATGCTGAGAGGGCAATTGAGATTGGGCATGGTGGCATGAGCCTGTAATCTCAGCTCTTGAAAGGCTATAAACAGGCGGATCACTGCGAGTCTGATCTAGTAGTGAGATCCTGAACACCCAGTAGACCCTTCCATAAAACACAGAAAAAATTGTTTTATTTAGTTGGGTGTTACCATATTTGGTGCATACATATTTATGACTGTAATCTCTTCTGTTTGAAGTTTTCCCCTAACTGGTATATAGTGACCTTCTTTATCTCATTTGATCGTTTTGGGTTGGAGTTCAGATTGTGAACAGGTTAGCTACTCTGCTGTTCTCTGAGTTCCTGGAGCATGTAGTACTGTTTTCCATCCTTTCACTCAGCCTATGAAATTTTTTTTTCTGGTTAAATGTGTATCTTGGGGAGGCTAGCACCCAAGGGGTGTCGGCGCTTGCACCCCGGGGAGTTTAAGATGGCGGCGGGGGGTTGCGGGTCGGCGGGCCTGCGAGAGGAGCAGCATTACCGGCTGTCCTGCGGGGGGCTGGGGTGGGACCGCATCACCATGCTGCATGTGAAGCTCACTGAGACGACGATCCTGGCCCTCGAGACTTACCAGAGCCACAAGAATTCAATTCCTTTCCGACCTTCAATTCAATTCCAAGGGCTCCAAGGGCTTGTCAAAATCCCCAAGAATGATCCCCTCAAAGAAGTACATAACTTCAACTTCTACTTGTCAAACGTGGGCAAAGACAACCCTCACGGCAGTTTTGACTGCATCCAGCAAATATTCTCCAGCTCTGGAGCCTCCCAGCTCAATTGCCTGGGATTTATACAAGATAAAATTACAGTATGTGCAACAAACGACTCATATCAGATGACATGAGTAAGAATGACCCAGGCAGAGGAGGAATCCCGCAACCAAAGGACAAAAGTTATCAAACATGGTGGACCATATGGAAAAGAGTACAGATTCGGAAAGCACCGCAAGCCGTCTCCGATGCGGTGCCTGAGAGGAAAAGGTCCACCCCCATGAACCCTGCAAACACAATTCGAAAGACACAGGGCGGCAGCCGTGTTTCTCAGCGGCCTTACAAGGACAGGGTGATTCACTTCCTGGTACTCAAGGCCTATAAGAAACCGGAGCTGCGGGCCCAACTGCAGAAAGACGGCGTCAGTCAGAAAGACAAGAACTTCCTGGGAGCAATTCTGCAACAGGTAGCCAATCTGAACCCTAAGGACCTGTCCTACACGCTGAAGGATTACGTGTTCAAGGAT
>NDGN011552400.1:0-10933 GCA_002564285.1 Tympanoctomys barrerae | reverse complement strand
TGTTCTAAATTTCTTACTAAGAACCTAATTAAATACCTTATACATTTAAAAAAAAAAAAAAAAAAAACACAATCCAATGAGTTTTGACAAATGCAAGTATCTGTGTAGCATCAAGGCAGAAGATTTTCCATTGTCTCCGGCAAATCATTTCCTACTTTATTCCAATCCAAGGAGGACATTGATCTTAAAGTTGGTATTGCCTGTTCTAGAACTGTATGTAATAATATGTTTTCTTTATTTCCTTAAGTTTCTTTCATTTGGTCTAATATGTTTGAAATTTATTCATTTTGCTCCATGCATTAGTGTTCATTCCTTTATATGACCAAGTAGTGTTCATACTATCATGCACATACAACAGTTTTTAGAAAATCTATTCTCCAGTTAATAGATCTTTGAATTATTTTCTTTTTGAGGCTATGGAGAATAAATCTGGTAAGAATATTCACATAAAGATTTTTTTATGAACATATAGTGATGATACTTCTTGGGTAAATGCTGAAGTATGAAATTGCTGTTTCATACACAAGTGATGGTTATAGAAAATTGATAAACTGTTTTCCAGTGTGGTTGTAAATTTAATATTCTTGCCAATAGTAGGTAAGATTTCAGATTGCTCCACATTTTTACTGTGTTCTGACTTTTTTAAATTTGGTGAATGATAAGCTATTTTTTGTAATTTTATTCTGCAATTTCTGCTAAGTAAAGATGTTGAGCATTATTTTCCATGTTTGTTGGACACGCATATATCTTTTTTGTAAAATGATTGATAAAATTCCATTGATTTCTGCCCTAATCTTTATAATTTCTTTGAGAACTAGCTTTTCCTTTATCTTGTTCTTTCTTTTTTTGTACCTTGAGGTGCACTGTTAGGTTATTTATTCAGGCTCACTCTGTTTTTGTGAGGTAGTCTTTCACAGCTACAAACATCCCTCTTAGAACTGATTTTACTGTGTCCCATCAGTTCTGGAGTATTACTCTGGTGTTATCATTTAGTTCTAGAAATTGTCTTATTACTTCCTTGATTTTTTTTCTGTAATCCACTGTTCAGTTAAGAGTAGATTTAATTTCCACCCATTTGCATAATTTCTAGTTTTTCTTTCTTTGTTGATTTCTAAGTTCATTATGCTATGGTCTGATAATAGGCAAAGTACACCTTAAACTCTTCTACATTTACTTAAAGTTGATTTATTTGCTAGCATGTGGTCTATTTTGGCAAATTTCCATGTGCTGCTGAAAAGAACACATATACTATTATTGAGTGGAGCACTCTGTAAATATCTGTTACGTCCATTTGTTTGAAGGTTTTGTTCAATTCTGATATTTCTTTGCTGATTTATTGTCTAGTAGTAAATTATTTGTAAAATTAAATCTATGTGTAATAATTGCTGTCCCCCACTATGGTTGTATTTATGTTTATCTGATTTTTATGTCAAGCAGTACTCATTTTACAAAATTGAATGTGCTGTTGTTTGGAGCATGTATGTTAATTTCTACCTCTTTCTGTTGTTTTTTTATCCTTATTGGGTATATCTTCTTTGACTTTTTTGATGAGTTTTGGCATGAAGTCCCTTTTGTCTAATTTTAGGATAACTAAACCTGTTTTCTTCAGGTTCCTGTTGCATGAAATTTTGTTTTCCACCTTTGATTTTTATTCTATATGGGTTTTGTTTTGTTTTATTGGTGGGTGAGGGGTTCAGTGTGTTTATTATTGATGCAATACTATTGGATTTTGTTTCTTGAGCCATTCTTCCAGTCTGTATGTTTTGATTGGGGGGTTGAGACCATTCACATTAATATTACTGATTAAGTATTCACTTATTCCTATCATTGCCTTATTTTCCTGTTGCTGATTCCCTATATTTCTGTTCTACTTAATTGCTTTTCCTGCCTGGCATACTCATTCTATTAGACCTTTGGTCACTCTTGGGTTCACTGCCTCTTTTTAGGATATTTTTGAGAAGTTTTTGAAGTGCTCATTTAGTGCTCATGAATTTCTTCAGATTTTTTTTTTATCATGAAAGTATCTTATTTGTTCATCAATGTTGAAAAATAGTTTTGTGCGATAAGTCAGCTTGGGTTGGGAATTGTTTTCTTTTAGGGATTAACTCCAAGGTTTCCTGACTTGTAAGATTTATGTAAAGAAGTCTTTAGTTCTAATAAGTTTGTTTGTTTGTTTGTTGTAAGTGATGTGTTGCTTTTCTCTAACCTTTTAAGGTTCTATTTTTCTGTTGGACTTCTAAGACATTGACTATGACGTGTTGTGGGAAAATATTTTTTCTGTTCTTGGTTATTTGGGGTTCTGTATGACACATACTACATGTTGTTCTTTAATCTTAATTGGAAGGTTTTATGACTATTACCTCAATAAACAGTTTTTTATGCTATTTGTGTTATCTTCTGATTTTTTTCACTAATTTGAATCAATCTTACGTTAGTGTTCTTTGCAACATATAGGAACTGTTGGATCCAGTTTTCATGTTCTCTTGTTGTTCTTAAATACTTGTCATTAATTGATTACTGACAACAGACCAACAGCCTGGTCTACTACTTCTGAGACTCTGATCTCACATTGTCACTTATATTGCCTATATTGTGAATTGAACTTTTAATTGCCTGGATTATATTGAAGCCTTTTTATGGACTTCAATTCTTTTCTGTGCTGGTCATGCATTTTTTGTATCATTTTGTTTACCTCTTCTTTCTATTAATGTATTCTTTAGACATGCTGATGATTTTGTTTAAATGGCTCAATATCTTGTTACTTATATCTTCTGTAAGTTGCCAGATGTCTTACTGAACTGTTTAATTATCTGAACACCATTTCGAATAATTTGGGTGTGAAGCTACTGTTGTCATCCTGTTCAATGCTTTATGTATCAGTTTTTAGGGATTTGGGAATTTTGAGAGCCACCTTATTGGCTTGTGTTCTCATGTTTTTGTTTTTTGTGCTGAGACTTGAGGGTTGATGGTTGATTGTAGTAAAAAGTTTTGTTTCTAGTGTGGAGACTTTTTTAGTTACTCCACTTTTCAGTGGTGTCTTCTGGGCATGGCTAACTACTAGCCTTCACCATTTATTTGAGACGGGTGGTTAAGGTATATTTAGCCCAGAACCTAGTTCTCCAAGAATAGATGACAGTATTGTTAATGACCACAAGGCAATCTAGATATTGTCATCTTAAGGAAACCAATTAATAGCATTGGTTTTCTTAAGTCTATATCATTTGACTACCAAAATTAAATGAGCATC
Source organism: Tympanoctomys barrerae (assembly GCA_002564285.1). Taxonomy (NCBI): domain Eukaryota; kingdom Metazoa; phylum Chordata; class Mammalia; order Rodentia; family Octodontidae; genus Tympanoctomys; species Tympanoctomys barrerae. Next base: position 7,686 of record NDGN011552400.1, on the reverse strand, counting down.
ATCAGTTAAAGGAATTAAATACAAACTTGATATTGACTAACTCAATAAATTATCAATACAGAAACTTCACATGATATAAGGGAATCATCTAACCTGCTAGATGTCTGATATGCCAAATTTGTGTTTCCTAAAAATCAAAGAATGAATTCTAAGGAACAAAGAATATTAAGAATAGGTAATAATTATTGAGGGGAAAGATACAGCTCATAAAAACAGGAGTGGTCCTGAGAGGGTTGCCAAGAAGCCCACTTTTCAGGGGAAGCTTTGTGGAGCACAACCACATGAGTACAACATGAGTTAAAACTATGATCAGCCAAGAATATTATAAATATAGCCCCTTGGGTGCTATTGAATGAATGGGGATACAAGTCATAAAGTATACATGGGAAGAAAAACAAAACTTTTCAGGAAGAAGTGAGTCTAAGGGTTTTTGTTGACCACTGGAGTGAGTAATATCTATCTTGACTTTATTAAACCAGTTGTTACCACTAATCTTAGGCCTGGTAATTCTATATCTTTTTTAAAAAACTACTTAGTACAGGATCTCACTACATAGATTGGACTCATAGTGACCCTCCTGTTTTCAGCCTCCCAGGAGCTGGGTCATTCTATATCTTGAGGCTTGGATTCCAGCAGAACCACTCTGGCCACATTGGTAATGAATTTTACTTTGTACTGATTCTCTTAGAGGCCCAGCCATGTCTGACTGTCTATAATGTTTCTCTCTGACTTACCTATCTATCATATTATCACACTTGTCCAGAGAAAAGAGATCTATACTTACAATAAATCACTAAGATAAACTAAACCTTGGCTTACTATTGACCTATAGTATAATCTACCAAATGGATCAGCAACAAAATAACATTAACTATTTATGTAGTGATTCATAAAGTTTAGAGGATATACTAGTAAATGTGGAAGTTGGTGGGTAACTGGAGAAGATATAAAGAGTAGGTGGGCTCTCTCTTGAGGATGTGGGGTACCAATCCTTTAATGCCAGGCTGCTGTCTCATATGGGTGCAGGATTTCTTCCCCCTCCCACACAGGTAATGACTCTCCCTGGTGCTGGAATTTTCTGCCATGTTCAGCTTATGGGCTTTTGAGGTACCCTCCACCAAAGGCCCTTGCATTCATTCTCCCTAGTTGTTGTTACTGTACAAGCCCAGGCATGTCATCATTCCTACTGGCAGATGAGGAACACAATCAGCTCTCTGGTCTCTCTCGGACATAGGTCTAAGTGGGCTGTTGGACTTACTGCTCCAGGCCTGGGTCTGGTTGCTCCCTGGTCTTCTTAGCATCACCCTTGTCCAGGATTAGACCAGTTGGTTAGTTCTCACCCATGCTACCCCATGCTGTAGGGAAGCAAATACAGGACCAGCTTGGAGGTGGTGGGTCTTTAAGTTGGTGAATCAGGAGGTATTGTGCATCAGGCAGGGATGTTTGCTCAGGTGAGGAAGGGTTGATGCTCCTCCTGCTCCTGTCTCATTGTTGTGACTTTGAGATGAAATATACAAGATTTCAAATTTATTTACTTCCCCCCAAGGCCTTGGCCTAATCCATGGTCATGGGAGTCAGGTGGTGCGCTTTTCTGTGGCCATGTGCCACAAGGAAACAGAATTCAGAGCCAGCCAGTCGTTGGCCGGTGGTAATAGTCAGGGCACTTAGTGGTTTTAATTTTTAGTAAGCCCAGTTTAAACATTTGTGTAGAGTATTTTTTATGAAACATTTACCTAATCTAAGGTAGCAGGGTTTCTTCCTTTTAAAGAATTTCTCCCATTTTTCTATTAGAATGCTTAGTTTTAGCTCTTACAACATTTAGTTCCATAACTTTCAACACTTTAAGCCTTTCCCTAGTCTTCTGGCTTGTTTGTTCCACTGAGAAGTTTTGAATCATTCTTATGCCTTGTTTCTCTTGTGTGTGATTTATCTTCTCCACCCACTCTTTCTTGCCTTACAAACTTATTTTTCTTTATCTTTATCTTTTAGCAATTTTACCATGCTGTATTTTTGTGTGGTTTTCATTGAATTTATACTATTGGAATTTGTTGAGAATAGACACATGGGTTTCCTTTATAAAACTCAATATTAGACATTTTCAGCTAATATCTCTTTACATATTTTACCTAATATTTGTCCCAGTGTAGTAGCTTAGTTTAGTTATAATAAATAGGCAATTAGAAAAGCTTAAAATAGGATAAGGTGGAAGAGAGGCCCGCAGCTATTAAGCTAAGCTTAGAAATGTAAAAGAAAGCATTATAACATAGCCCACTCATGTTAAAAACTAATTCAAGGAGATAAACCAAGCTTAGAGATAAGAAGATAAACACAAGAATAAAGAATAAAAGTTTGGGATGAGAATAGAGAGATTAGAACACTTCCCTCCCTCCAGGAAGAAGTCTCTTATCCAAAATATGCTAACTTAGACTTTAACAATCCCTACTAGAACAGATATACAAGACAATCAGTTGTCTTTTTTAGAAATCCTAGCCCCTTCCTGAACTCTGCTTATGTATTTAAGATCCATGGAGCAACCCTTGTCCGGACTTTCCCCTCTTGGTAGATATCTACTAAGGATTTTTTTTTTTAATTTCTAATAAACAATCTCCTAAACATCTCCCTTTGTCCTCAAATTTATTTCTCAGCTTAAATGACAAACAACTCTGGTTTATACCAAATTGACTGTTTTAGGAGCTGTTTCACCAAGACTTCTGCTATCTTTGTGTTAAACATTTGTTATCATCATACAGAGTGCCAAGACTCCATTCCATTTTTTCAGCTTTCCTCCCACCCCCATACTTCAGTGTAAATAGTTTTACTACTCTGTTTCCAGGATTTTAATCTTTTCTTTCTTACTGTTTTCTTACTGAGCTATCTCCTCAGCCCCTCATAAGCATATTTTTCAGTCTTTGTCTTCTACATTATTATCCCTGGGGGCCAGGGAGATAGCTCAGTGGAATAAGTGCTTGCCTAGCAAGCACAAGGTCCTGAGTTCGATCCCTGGTACCATCAAAAAAAAAAAAAAAAAGTACATTATTATCTCTATCACTAAGAAAGAAGTAAGAGATGGTTTTCCTTTTGTTGACTGATGAATTATAGATTCTTGACTGTTTGTATACTTAGTAATTTATAAATGGATACTAAGAGTTAATATTTATACATTATTGAGACCATTGTTCTTTGTGTTAAGGACAGGTATAGAAGTCTCATTTTGTTGTTAAAAGGGACAGAGAGTTAATTACCGTTAGCTAAATGTTTTGAAGTTTCTTTTTGTGTTTTGTTATGACAGGTTGGGATAAGTCTTTATTGTAGGACTTGTTAGGAGTGTCTACCGAATGCTCTGATCATTCAATGTAAGTTCTTTTTCAGTTGGACTTAATGACTCTCAATCATATGTGAGCTTTAAGATTTGTTCGGATTGTAAATTCCCTTAGTAGCTGTTTGTTTGTTTGTTTTTAATATATGGAATCATAGTTTCTAAAAGCATGGTTTATTATTCATCTAAAAACTCAAATGGATGCAAGACCAATTTCTGGAGATTTTCATCTTTGTAGCTTTCTCTTCTCTAGTACACTGTCCTGCCAGTTCCAACTAAATTAGCCTCTGAAATCTGATCCTCAATCTCCTCAGCTCAATGAGTCTTTCTCTGTTTGGCATAATTGATGGTTCCACCTTGTTTCTGTTTTCTCATGTATTACAATGGTGGACTACCCACTATCCAATTTCTGAGAACCATATATTCATATATTGTTCTATTTTTTTTTAATGATTTACAGTGAAATAAAAAGTCTGTTATTAGATGTTCCATCATGGCTAGAAATGAAAATCCTCAGATTAAAACTTTTAGGTTAAACTTTAATAGTTGCCATACAAGGCTGGTTGTAAAATGCACATGATAATGGCATCCTCTAGCTTAGCCTTCTCCTCTGTGAGCATCTTGAACTCATTTCTAATTGTTTGATGCCAAAACTATCTTAGGTAAATGTATTAGTCCAAGTTCGCTGAAGAAACAGAAAAGAAAGCATATGATTATACGAGAGAATTTATTAGATTGGTTCACACAGGCAGAGGTTAAATAGTCTCATAATGGCCATCTATAGGAAACAGGGCAAGAGAAACTAGTAGGTGCTCAAGCCAAACCATATACCTTAGAAGAAAAAAAAAAGACCAATCATTCAGCTCATCTGTGTGATAGTTGACATTGTGTCATCTTGAGTAAGAAGTACTCGAATAAATTGGCTCAACATAGCTTGGAGTGTGGCTGGGTGGATTTATTGAAGACAGAAGGCCCACTGCGGGGCGGTTTGTCGCCTGAATCATATAAAGGAGAAACAAAGAAGGAAGGATCGCTTCTGTTGATTTGGAGAAACAAAGTCTTCACTTTCACCTTGGGCATCATCCTCAGTATTCCACTCACACTCTTTAGCCTCCATTGCAGACCCTGTGGCCTCATGACATGGACTTGCATAGGACACTACAGAGAGCTCCAGGCCTTTGCCTGTAGCCTCTGGATCTTCTAAGCCCCGGCAGACATCTTTCACTCTTCCACATTGGATTCTGTGAGCAGCCATTGTTGACCAACCTTGTAAATTCTTATATATTAATATAGCTTACATTTACTCTGTTTCTCTAGTAAGCACTGACTCACAGTATCTTTGGCCACAGGTCTGTATACCCCCCGGAACAGTGGCTGGTGAAAATTAGTTTTCAAAGACTAAGAAACCTGCAGTCTGATATCCATGGGTGAAATAGCAGAAAAAGGAACCCCTCAAGAAATCAAGATGGATGTACTAACTTTTCCTTTTACTTGTTTCATTCCTTAGCCAGCTACGACACCAACCATGTTCAGACCAGGTCTTCTCTACTCAGTTCTCTGACCCACAAGCTGACCTTTTCTGGAAACAGCCTCACAGACACATGCAAAAGCTTTCCAATTTTCTAGACATGCCCCAGTGAGTGGAGCTGACAACAACAAAAAAAGAAATTTGGGTAATAAATCATTGGTTAACCTCCCCTCCCTTTTGCTTTCTCTCTTACCTTCTCTTGTCACATTTCATACTGGGATCTCTGGTTGTGCTGGATTTGCATCTGTATGTAGTGAATCTCTTCATCATCAATTTCACCTGAAACTCTTGTTACTCCATTGTTTAAGAACCCTAAGCTTGGATCACATTCAAAGCCCCTGAAGAGTTCATCTGGAGAGAGCAGTACCATGCCAAGTTTGTATTTTAGAACTGACTGTGGCAGTGTGTAGAAAAAAAAAAAAAGATAAAGGAACAGCCTGAGGACAAGGACAATAGTTAGAACACTAGTGTGATGACTCAGAAAAGAAATAATTGCCATACTCAACATCACAGAGGTTGTATATCTACTTGACACAATTGCCATTTGCTACATTAGTGGTAGGGAAGGAAAACACAGCTAAAATAACAAGAACAAAGCAGAGGGTATTATTGTAAGATTTCAGCTGGGCCTGACTCTCCCAGCCTCCACTCTACTTTGCAGCAGAAGCACTATGCTCTGCAGGGAACTCAGCTCCGTACCAAAGCTGTTACTGGCAGTCACAGAGAAGGAGATAAGATAGAACGAGGAAGTTTGCAGGTTCCTGGACATCTGGAGAAACCTGAAAATTTACACCTGACACTTCAAGGACTCTGCCTACTGAGGTGAAAGCCTGCCCAAAACCTTGGACCACAGATGTTCACTGCGATCTTCCTGTCCAGTATCCTCTGACTTCTTTTGATCCCTATAAAAAGGACACACTTCTTTTGTTTGATGGTCTTATGCTTTCTGCTTGAACCCAGGCACAATAAATTCCAGGCCATGTTACACAAGCCTGGTGGTCTCTACTACCCCCCTACCTCCTGCCCCCCATGTTATCAAAAATGTGTGTGGTGAGGTGTGAATTTGTTTTAGAAAGCAAATACTCAGTTTTAAACAGGTGTCTACACACCCATACTAACACTTCTGTACTCATTGTGGACAACATGTTTACCAACTCTAGTCTAACACAGCCTAGGAGAACATGCCCTTCTGTATATTGACATATGTCATCTGAAGCTAAGGAAAACAATTTGTTCCTCTAAACTGATTCTGTTTCCTAGCAAACCTGTGTCCCTGAACAGGTTGCTTTCCTCTGAATGTCACTATCTATATGGAAAATAATAAAGCTTTCCAAAGGTGTGCAGGGGATTAGAAGCAAAAATATAAAAGCATGGAAACCCTAAATCACTAGTGTATAACATTGTAAGTGTGCATGTTTTTCTATCCCACAAATTAAATCATGCATGACAGCAGAGGACTGACTATAATTTTATATCCTGGTATGATAACTTCCAGATCATTTTTTCTGCTCAGGGAAGTTTAGAATTCCCAAACATGTCCTTCTTCCCATGGACATTTTGGCAGTAGTCCTAGGCAGGACAGGGTCTGTGAAGGTTAAGTCAATGAGACCCCATTCGTCTAACAGGCTGGTTATCTGACCACACAGGTGTTGCAGGACCTTTTTTCCCCCTTCATCTAGACTTTGGTATCACAACGTCACCAAAACCAGAGCACTGAAAAGTGGATATCTCCTCTGTAAATATAAACACTTGATTAGAAACTTCCATGTCTGGCATTTCTGTTTAAGTAGTGAAAGTTTCTGGGTCAAAGTTGAGTTGTGTTATGGCTTGCTTTGTTGAATCCAGGAGATGTAGAATTATTTTTTAATTGGATCCCACCTGGACTTTAAAAGCCATGGGACCCCTGAGGTAAGCCTGCCATGATTCTACTGTCCCTCACAAGGCTGAGCCTCAGATCTGTAGTCCTGAGAAGGGAGAAGCCAGCAGCAGAGGCTGGTGGGAAGCAGGGTTCCCAGCTCCAGTCCCTGCTGGCCTTAGAGTATTTCCTGTGTATCTAGAACACCCAACTATTACAGCTTCACAACACTCTACCTAGGGGACCAGGCAAGAGGGGTGAATGTTCATTAGAACTTGAAGTTTTATATGGTTACCTTTTAAAGATCTCCATCAGAGATTGAATTGAAATATGCCCATTAAATTAAAATTTCACTGGGCAAGTGAGATAAAGCACCTGCTTAGGCAAACTTAAGCAAGCTTAGGCAGGTACAGGGGACCATGTTTGATGCCCAGCACCACAGGCAGCACCAGCCCTGCCCTCAAGGCAGGCTGAGCTGGCAAAAAAAAATTAAAATTGCATTTTAATAAGTGAATTTAGAATCAATTAGAGAAGTGACAGGAAAGGGATTTAAAAAACAAGTGTTGAGTGGAGAAAGTCTGCCAGTGTTATTGTTCTGCATAAATCTCATCGTGAAATTGCAGCCCAGATTTGAAAGTACAGTATCCTAAAAGTTCATGGACATAAGAGAAAAAGTACATAGTAAGGAAATTTCTATTTGTAGGGCTGGCCAGAAAACCCAGAGAACTAAAGTGCTTGCTTAGGTTTGGTCCTGGCACCACATGCCCTGCCAGGATCACCCCAGGGGGACACTGAGAAGGTGATTGAGACTGGGCAGGGTGGTGCACACCTATAATCCCAGTGCTTGGGAGGCTGAAAACAGGAGGATCACTATGAGTCCAATCTGTATACTGAGACCCCCGTAGACCTTATATTAAATACATAAAAAAGAGAAGGAAGGAAGGAAGGAAGGAAGGAAGGAAGGAAGGAAGGAAGGAAGGAAGAAAG
>NDGN011552398.1:5326-22687 GCA_002564285.1 Tympanoctomys barrerae | reverse complement strand
GCTTGTTTGCCGCTGATTCGAGTTGTGTGTCTTCCTGCCGGCCGGGAGGGCGCCCGACAGTTCAGGTTTCTGAAATTCTCTTAGGGCAGATCAGATGAGGGTGTCGGCTGGTCAGGAATCCCTACTGGCTGCCCCAGCTCTCTGATCTTCAGATGATCTGGGTTTTCTATGCATTTACTTTTGTGCAAAGCCACACAATCCACTGCCACTGCAAATTTGGTCCCATCCCTTGTCAAATGCCTCTTCTTATTACAAAAGATAATTTCTTCACTATTTAATATTTTAGCAAATAGCTACCAATGTACTTTTACCATTTTAATTTACTGTCTTCTCCTTGCTCTCTCTGCTTTCTCCCCCTCTTTCTCACCTTCTCTCTTTCTGTGTGTAATTTATGCAATAGAGAAAAAATGGACTAACACAAAGAAATGTATGTTTCACAAAATATGTCATGTAGGTAGAATGTTTCCATGATAGTTCCTTAGGAAGAGAAAAGCCAAATTTCTTGGGATTAGAAAGAGGGGAGCTTCTGACCCTTTAAGAATCTTGTTCAAATCATTTCATCTCAAAATACAAAGAATGGAATCACATACATTCGGATGTGTACATCTATGTATGTGTATGTGCCTGTGTGTGTATGTAAGCCATTAGGAGTTTGACATAGGAATTAGGAATTTTAAGAGAAGAAGCCAAATAAAATCAGAGTTAGAATTGAACAAATTTGAACTAGAATGCAAAGTCCAAAATGAAAATCTGCCACTGGGCTCTTCTTTAAGGGAGAAAGTGTTTCAGATGTTACAGAACAAATAGATTAAATTGACCTGGTCTTGGTTTTCAGACAATTTCAACGCATAACTATACTTCAAAACATATTGATGTCTGGCTCCCAACCCAGAGATATCATTTAATTGTCCTGGAGTGAGCTCTCGCCACTAATGTTTTTAAATCTCCCCATTTAATTCTACACAATATACAGGCAAGAATTGTAAGTCAGTCTTTCTCTGATTTCAGGGTGAGAATGAAGTATTCAGATTCCGTTTGGAATGAAACCTGAGAGTTTTTGGTTTTTTTAAACGAAACCTTAGGTGCCCTGATGCTGCTGCACTGAGGACTACACTTGGGGTAGCACAGGCATAGATGAAAGTTGAGCGAGCTGTCAGTGCTTGTAGGAAAACTATTCAGTTGCATTAAGCTTCATTTTCAGCAAAGAACTGCTCCCCTGGACTCCAGTATCTCTCTCTTAGCGGAAGATCAGAGCTGTCCCTGATGGAGCTGGCTGTGCTATTTTGGGTTTACTCCAGAAAGGCTCGCTATAATAAGCAATTTGCACACCTTTGGCTGGGGTCTGTTGTGGTGAACACTGAGGGAGAGATGTGACAAATTCCTGTTAAACTATTGCATTTCTGTTCTCCAAATTTCACCCTATAAATTATTTCTAGGCAACACGTTCTCATATTTCCTTCCTCAGGTACTTAACACTTAATGTCAAAGCAAAATGTATTGTGGTGCTTTAAATTTTCTTTTCCTTGAGGTGTAAAGCATTCTTGTGGCACAAAATCATTAACATTAGCATGAATTGTAATATATTTCCAATGGAATATTAAAATCACTCATTTGTTGCTTTTCTTAATGACTTGTATAATTGTACATTAAAGATATAAAAATAGGTGAGACGCTAAACAAATGCAATTATATTAGGATGAATCTTTGATTAAAAGCTCACATTATTTTTAAGTCAAAGCCAATAGCTCCACTTCTCCAATTTCTACTTTTTTTCTTTACAATTGAGCAAGCAAGTTTAACATGTCAGAATTGCCCCCCGAATGTGTTGTAATTCCATTTCAATGTGACAATACATTTCAGAAGAAACTCTTTCGAGGTGATCCCGGATAGGTTGCAATGCTAATCTCACAGCTGTCTCTGTAGCTATCGGTACTCATAAATCATGTGGCCCATAATAAGAGAAGTAAGTTGGAGAGGTTAGAAATCTTAAGAAAATTGTGACAGAGGTGATAGATGATATGAAATGACTACATTCTAAAGACGTTATATAAAAGAGAATGTGTTGCATTTAAAATAAGTCAGTTCGGGATTTTTTTTAAATAGAAAAGTATTAGCAATGTAATAACATGACATACTTTGAGACATTATTTGATAAATTTTAAACATGTAGGTATTAAACAATTCTCCATATATTTGAATTTCATCTGAATTTTCAGAAAGTCTTACTGGCCATTCTGATTATTTTAGAAGTTTTTGAAAATATCTCAAGTTCTCAAGTGAGCCTTGTATAGATGTTGAAAGTATTACATTTGTTTATTTTCTATGAAACAGAAATCTTGAAAAAATAACCTTGGGCTTACACAGCGTGGGCTTGACCAGGAGCACCATCAAGTTGGTGATACTGAACAAATAAACACTGGCCATCAGTACCTAAAAGCAAAGAACTTGGGTGTTTATCAACACTTGAAACAGAACCAGTTTTGCTTTATCTCAATTTTTACATTGTTTGCAACTTCTGAAATGGCTAATTAGAATTGAAGTAGAATGTATTATAATTATTTATGTAGTTAGTGGTCATTCAATTCCTTTAGTTGGCAAACACTTTACAATCATGCTGCGAAATAACTCTTTAGTTTCAGCTTTGTATAGTGAGCTCCTCAGAGCAACCTGCAGCTAGATTGGGAGAGTAAGTGTAGAGCCAGGAACAACTCACAGAAGAATTCACGCTGTGGACATGTTTTTCTTATTCTCAGTAATTTATTTTCTGGTATATTAAGGCAATCAGTTATTTTCAAGCCTTACTCAATCTTTATTTTCTTTTGAAGTCCCTAGACATCAGCAATATTTATGGGTTTTTTTGTAAGTTATAGCAAGTGATGTATAAACTGTTTCCTAACAAAACTACTTTGAAGACAACAATATGTAATATAACAACCATTGTTAATTTCCTATTATCTTGTTTTGAAATCCAGTTGTTTTGATCATCTTTGTTTTCTGTTGTTTTGATCATCTTTGTTTTTGTTTTCTTCTCTTTCAAATAAAAAGTTACAAATAAGTTACTAATAATGTATATGATGTTTAAGACATGTCTATTCAAAATAGCCTTTACCAATTTTAAGTCCTTAATGTAATTATAGTCTATTACTAATAAAAAATGTAATTATACTGTCTTTCTATAAGAAAAATTAATATTTTATTTTTTGCACTACAGTAACAATGTGTTAGTGATTGGCTTTTTAAACTTTTAATATATTTAAAAATGATTTGACTGACATCCTTATAGTTGCAAACATAGCACAGATTTCACTTTACTTCATACCTAGTTCCACATTATATGTACTTTTCACTAGAGCATATGTAAGTATGCTCCTTAAAGTCATACTTAATGCTTAATATAGACACTTGGTTTTAATAATCATACTTCATTCCAGTCTCTCTGGTTTTTTATATAATGCCCTATGTCCTTTTTTTAAAGGTATTTGTGTGTGTGTGTGTGTGTGTGTGTGTGTGTGTGTGAGCATGTGCAGAGTCTCACTATGCAGCTCTGACTTGTAGTGATCCTCCTGTTTTCAGCCTCCCTAGTGCTGGGATTAGAGGTGCACACCACCCTGCCTGGACTCCATTGCCAGCTCAGCATGCATGGGGGTGGGGCCAGCGTGGCATGCAATGCCAAGGATCAAACCCTGGTCCCTGTGCCTACCTAAGCAAGCGCTTAGTCCACTGAGCTATACTTCTGGCCCTTATAATGCTCTATTTCTGTTCCAGAGTCCTTTCCAGTTCAGCACATTACAGGCACTTATTCTGTTTTCTTTAGCTTTGCTTGACTTTACCAGTTTCGTAGACTTCCTTTTTTTTAATGACCTTCACAGCTTTGAAGAGTATTAATCAGGTATTTTGTAGAATGTCCTTCAGTAAGGATTTGTCTGAAGGTTGCCTCATGACTAGACAGGGGTTATGAGTTCTGGTGAGGAAGGTCACAGAGATAAAATACTATGCTCATCACTTCATATCGAGGGATACACTATCAGTATGACCTATCACCACTGAGGTGAGCCCTGACCACTGGATGTGTGATATTGTTTGTCAGAGTTTTTTGACTCTGAAGTTATTTTCTTCCTTAATATACTCTTCTCATTGAAAGCAAATCACAATTTTCAGGTGTCTCCTAAGAGCTGAGAACAGAGGGTAGGATATGTATATAAATAGGGTTGATTTCTTCACAGATTTATTTCCCCTCTCTACTTATTTAGCCCATCATTTATTTATATAAATATAGATTAATGAACCTATATTGTATATAAAAAAGCTATAATTATATAGTTATAATACCATTATAATTACACTTCCACATATAATTCAGTACTGCTTTGGTTATTTTGTTGCTCAAGCATTCTCAATTAGAGTTTTAGGGTCTCATTTAGGTGACGTATTTTCCTTTTGTTTACTTGATTGGGGCACAATTAAATATAAATAAAAGTACTGCCTATCAGTGAATTTTGAGACATTTGGAAGTACAAGTTTTCTGAAAGTCTGATTTTGGCATTTAATTTTCCTAAGAAAATAAATGACACAATAAAAAAGCCAGAGTTTGATATATAATGGTGCCTTGGTATTCATCACTAATTGGTTCCAAGAGATGCTGCAAATACCAAGAATAACAAGAAGGCAAGCGTTTTGGCAGGAAATGGCAGTGAACTGTGAGACATCGACACCAACAGGTTCTACGTTACATCCCAAGCAACAAGAAAGCGATAAGTATTAAGGCAAAGTTGTCATGTGAAAAGGCATCAGTTGCCAAATTTGGTAGTTTAAAAGCTATAGAATATCAAATTATGACTGTATACAGTGCAAAATAGTAGCTGTTTGGCCATGTTTGAATAATGTGTATATTAATATATATAATATTATATATATATATATATATATATATATAGTTTTTGGTTTTAATGTGTTTGGTACAGGGTCTCACTGTGCAGCTCAGACTCCTATGATTCATCTGTTCTCAGCCTCCCTGGTGCTGGGATTACAGGTATGTACCACCAGGCCCAGTCTCAATGGCCAGCTCAGTGTCCCTGGGGGTAGGGCTGGCACGGCATATGGTGCTGAAGATCGAAAACCACCCTCTGCCCTTGCCTAAGCAGGCGTCTAGTCTGCTGAGCTATTTCACAGGCCCATGTGTCTATTTCTTTATTAGACTGAGAATATGTTTAGATTCAGCTACATAAAACTGTGATTATTCTACAACTTTGACATACAAAAAATAATTTTACATCAATCAATTTAGTCACACCTAATTTAGGAGATAGATGTATATATGCAATAAGTTCACACAACCTAAGTACTTTCTAATGCCTTTCATTTAACTTTGTCCCTTGACCTTCGGAAATCAGAATAAACTAAAGTGTTGTTCTTTATTCAAGACCAAAGAAAAGACAAGGAGATCTACAATGCTACAACCCACCTCACCTATCAAAACAGTAAACTAGAAAAAACACTGAAAATCATTCAGTACCAGTACCAGCCTTATTTTAAAATCTTCCAATTTTAAATAGTTCAAAAAATAATATCTCCTGATCTGATATTGTTCAAAAACTATAAGCAAGGGCTGGCCAGATAGCTCAGATCCCCAGCCTGCCATGCAGGCCTGGCCTCTAGAGTGTGCTAAGAATGCAACTGAGACTGGGCATGGTGGTGAGGACTTTAATCCCAGCATGTGGGAGGCTGAAAAACAGGAAGGATCCCCACCAGTCCAATCTGTGTAGTGAGACCCTGTAGACCCTGTAGGTCTTGTATTACACATATTTAAAAAAAAAAAACTTTAAGCAAATTGAACTAGTTTCCCTATTACATTGAAATTTTTCATCTCTAAATTAAAAATAATCTCCTGCAGTGATTATTTTCCCACAAAGTAATAAGATATATTAGATGAAGTGGCCATAGCCATTTATAGGGATATTTTTCAAATGGAACAAAGCAACTGGTTGCCCAAGTCAAGCAGAACAACTGAGATTATTTTCCTGTTTCAAATTAGATGAGCTTTTGCAACATTTCAAAATCTGTTTTGAAGAAACTGCCAAAAATGTGTCGAATACATTATAAATCATAAGAGGGAAGACTTTACATTTTTGCATATATTTATAGCATGAAATCCTGAGACTGGAAGTATAGTTTATTTTGCTTGTGATAAATTTTGGGAAGAAATCAATGTAATAGGCCATAGAATTTAAATTATGACATAATTCATAGCAGTTGGCTATCATAAAGAAAAGATTATCTTGTGTATACATTGTGATAGATATTTTTTCTTTATATTTTTAGACTGCAATCAATTTAGTGAAAGAAAGAAGCCTGGCCTGGATATGGACCCTCTTAGCTTAACAATGATACGTTTGTTGAATCACAGAAGATTTCATGCTATCATCATACTTCCACTTTCTGTGGATCTGAAAAAGTTAGTTATAAGAAGATGGAAAGTGAATGAGAAGATTAATAAAATTTGTTTATGAATATTAAATGCCTCCCATTAAATTTTTAATAATGAAAAATGATTTGGGGAAATGATGTTTAATAAGTACTCTATTCTCTCCTATGGCTGCCACTCTTCACCCCATCTACCTTGCAGAAGATGCAACTCGGTATGATTTTGTTTGATAGATCTAAGATCAATAGGCATCCAAAATACGCCCCTCTTCCTTAAACACCTCATAAATTCAGCTCTCTCTTAAATCACCCTCTATGATGAATATATTGTGTTCTTAAGGATCTCTGTTAAGTTGTAGTTACAACTGCAGTGTTAACCTGTTGAGATATAGTACACTATCAGTACCCAGGTATTAATCTCAGCAAATTTATTTTTATTTCCTTCCAAGTCTCACTGCAAGCATTTCCCCTTCAGCCTTTCTCCCTCTTGTTGGAAGCTCTGTAGCTGCTCTTCTGTTTGCTAGCTGAACATCTAGTGGCACTATTACAGCACAGTCTCCACTTTAATCACTTCCTGTTAACTTCTCAACATTCTGCTTTTTGTCTTCGGCCCAAAGACATGTACTCTGCAAAAATGACTTTGTACCACTTTATGTGGTAGCATATCTTCACATTGTACCTTATTTAAATCTTCCTGGACCACTTGTATTCTGGAAATCCTTTCCTCTCTGTGTTTTGTGAGATCTTTCTTTTTTTTCTCCTTTTTTAAAATTAATTTTATTGAGAAAGAAACAGCAGTGAGACAGTTTCAAAACGGGTTAGTAGGACAGTACAATAATTAATACATTGCATATTGTTGCCTTCATCGTAGTTATTCATAGTACAAGATGAAGACATGATATCTTGTCTAAACACTATTAGTACAAATATTTCTTTTTATAGAACTAAGAGAAAGTAGCTGTATATCTATCCTAACTAATTTGTATATACAGATATATATCTTTTTTCACTATAAAATGGTCCTTCATTTATGTCCTCTTTCTTTGTTTAGTTTTGTCAGAAATGGTTATTCCATTGTCATTCAAATATTGTAGGTGTGTGAATTCAGCAAAATAATCCAATGTAGTCCAGTAGACTATTCTCCCTCTTCATCTCTTTGCATTATCAAATCCTCTGTACTATCTGTGAAGATTGATTTTATGTGTCAATTTGGGTTAGCCATGGTATCTAGCCTCTGATAAAGTATTACTCTGTTTCAGCAAAGTTATTTGGGGTGAGATTAAATCTTAATCAGTTGTCTTTGAGTAATGAACATCGTGTTCCTCCAATGGTGAGCCTCACTGAAACAGGTGAAGACTTTAATGTAAAAAGTGCTTCTCTCTTTCAAGGGAAAGAAAGGGCTGGCAGAGGAATGACTTTAGACTCCAAAAGCTATTCTTCTCTGGGTCTGCAGGCTTTCTGCCTCACCTAAATGTTTTGGACTTGTCAGTCTTCAAAATCATATGAACCAGTTCCTTAAACCTCATATACATATGCACATGGACACACACACATGCACACACCATTTTGGTTCTGGTTTCTAAAGAATCCTGACTAAACAGCGCCATTGATAAAATTTCCCTTCTTTGCTTAATTTTAAACATAGGCGTCTGTCCCTCAAGCTCTGCTTGTCTGATCCTACACTCAGAATTTTCCAAATCCATGTGTCCATCCCATAATTCAGTTTTGAATTTCAAGTTCATGTTTTCCAACATCCAAATGCGAGTGTTATGTAGATATCCCACAGAAGCCTGAGGTCCACATATGAAAGTGTAGGCTTAGCATCTCCCACCTCAAGCTGCCCTTTTTTCTATTAATATAGCCATTGTCAATCTAAGCCAGAAATTTCAGTTTTGTTCTTCAGAATATTTGAGCTTTTGTGTAGCTTCACATCTACATATCCCCACCCTGGTGGAGTATACCAGCTGTCCAGCCATATCGTAGGTATGCTTAAATTTATTGTACTTTCTCAATTTTCCTTTGGAGCCTTATTTCAGTTTCTCTATACATACAAATTAAATAAAAGTCTGATGTGAAGCTCTTCTTCCCATGAGATCTCATCTTCCTACTTGCTATGCCCTACTATGCTTACACTCGAAATTTAAGTTTAAGGCCTAATTCCCTCAATAGGCCTTATTGTTTGGTAGTGCTGTGACTTCATACAGATTCTTCACTGCTCCTAGAATTTCTCCTTCTCTACCATATGTTCAGAAACTACTTCTCATTCTTTCTGGGATTGCTTAAAAAGGATTCCTTCTACTCCTTTGATAATACCATATTAAATGCTGTTACTACTCCTTTCTGCCCTTGCCTAATGATGCCAAGACTTTTAGTTACATAAGAAGCTGTCTGCTGGCTTCTCTGTTGTATGCAAGACCTTCAAGAAGAGACAATGCACTCTACTCACTGTCGTAGCACCGCAAGGATTGGGAAGGATCCGGAAGGATCAAGAAGCATCGGGAGGGATTGGGAAGGAAATGCATGGAGGTGAACGAGTTGGAGCACAGGAACTGTCAAGGGAGCAAAACATTTTTAAAACATGAAAATTTCAAACATAATGAATGGAAGTGAAACAGTTTTCATAAATTTTATAAACCATACTCCCAGCCTTGAATGTAATAATTTTAGATTTTTTTTTAAAAAAAAGAAACAAATTTTTAAATGAGACCTTTCCAGATTTTATATCAATAAAAGATTAAGTCATATTTAAAATTAAACTGCTTCTAAAATAGACTGTAAAAAGTATGATACAGAGGCTATCTCAGATGAATGAACAGCATAAGTGAGTAAGTAAGCATCTACCCTTGGCAAGCAGTGGGCACCAGTCCAATTCAACTGTAGTCACTTTATTTATCAACATAACTTACTGTTTGCCTGTCTGTTACTTTGCAATTTCATGTTATTAAGATCCATTCAATATGCTTTTAACAAGCTCAGGATCTCTCCATGTGACCATTCTTTACACCTTGGGGGCCATGCCTAAGTGTTGGAAGGAGGACTTCCTTATTGTCCCCAAATGACATTACCATTGTCTGAGCAGGTAACATGTTGCTCTTCTCTTTATAAATGCGTTGCTCATATTAACTCATTTAATCCACAAAATACTGAACCAAAGTACTATTGTCATTGTCACTTCAGCATTCAAAAGGAAGGGACAGAGAAGTTAGACAGTTTCTTAAAATTTAAACATCTCATAGGGAAGGGGACAGCTGCACTCCAAAGTGCCACTTCCTAGTGGCCACAGAGGTGTTAACAAGACAGGAGGTGATTTGCCACCTTCCCCTCATGTCTTCATGCGCCCTGTTGCCTTCTATGTGTTTCCTACTCCAAGCCATGTACTTTCAAGGTAACAGGGGAGTCTTGTTTCACTTTTAGTTCTGCATAGGCAGTAAACTTGTCTAAACTCAACCTTCGACCCTGGTTGTTTTCTCAGGCTGTGCATCTACCCTGTGCTTTGGTGACTGTGCAAGCATTTAGGAAAGTTGATGTTCAAACTCCGTGATTCCTGCTCTCTATGGAATCCTTGCCCTTGGAAAATACCCCAGAACTTCTGTCTTCTCCTCCAACATGTATTTCTGTTTTGTGATACCTGATTTAGGAAGTGTTTCTAAAATTTATTTTTAAAAGCAGCAAAATGCACATAATTTCTCTCCATGAAACAAAGCCTTTCAGAAATAAACTCTCAGGAATCCTCCCCGGCATCTTCTTGCTAACCCCTCCTCCCAGTACCACCTAAGTCTTCCATGCTGACCACCTGAGAGGTCTGTCTGGGTTAGCCAGGGTTTATACTCAGGTTTGGCTGTTTTCTGAGCTTCACTTTCTCTCTCTCTTAGAAATTTCAACTTAAACTTCCAGCGTCTCTTTTAATACCGCATTCCCTGTGCCATCTTTAACCAAGGTGAGAAGTCCATATTTTGCTGCTTTAATGGGCATAAGTTTCAGGAAATTTGTGCACTGAGGAAACTAGGAACCTGTAACTCTTCCCTCCTCTGCAGACACTTTTCAGAGGCACCCTAATTAATGACTGTGTCTGGTGTTAGATATTTAACAGCTGTTTTTGCAGGGCCCCGAGCTCTCTTTACCATGCCAAGCTGGGACCATAAGTCTGTGTGCTTTTTATCAGGATAACCTAGAGACTGAGAAGCTTGCACAGACAGTATATGGTACAAACTCTCAACTCCTACTTCTTTCAGCTATGGCTTTCCAAGAATACCGCCACTCTTGTACGCTTTTGGGGACCATGAGTAGTAGGAACATTGTAATGCAAATGTCGTCATGTTAACTCTGAAAATAATTTGCCTAATCAGTTCACTCTGCTGCCATTACTGGAAGTCTTCAAATATATATATTTTTATATTGGCAAAAAATGCAATCACATTGAAGTTCATTAGTCACAAACCACGGTTTTCGAAGTGAGGAAGTCTGAAAGGCTGCTTTACTTTATCTTCAACTGAACTCTCTTTTGTGAGGCCACATAACACTAGGGGTAAGATGCTTGTACAGTTACAATCCAGTGCATATGCCTTACAGTTAGGGTGACTGTGGCTTTCAGCTTGGCAGGACAGTCTGCATTTCTACCTGTTATCCCATCATAAATTCTAGTATACTAATGGCTTCCCTTTCCACTCTCAAAAATCCACTTAAATTTTATGAAGTTCATAAGATTTTTAATGAATGAGTCATAGTGGGATAGGGCCAACCTTGATTGGCTTCATTCTAAATTAATTACCTGTGTAAAGAACCTACAGTCAAATATGGTTACATTTTGAGGCACTGGGACTTAGAACAAGGGGTAAGGAATGGGTGAATCAGCCCATTGCAGTCGTGGAGAGCGGCTCTGCATCATCAGTAATAGGCCAACTTTCTTGTTGGAACCACAGAGTAACACCTGCAGCTGAAAGGAGAGGTAGTGTTCTGGCTCGTGAGACAGAGGTCCATCATCAGCTAGCTCCCGGGCAGAAGCATCACCGCGCGAGGGCATTTTAAAGGAAACAGAGCAAGTCAGGGAGGAAGGAAAACAAGAGAAAAAGAGAGTGCGAGAGAAGAATGGACCCTTCTAGGTCACGTGCTTGGCAACCCAGGCCCTTCAACAAGGCCTGACATCTTTACAGCGCATGCACTATGAACTCATCAATGATTGGCCCTCTGATGAGTTGACTTCCATGACCAATCACCTTCCAAAAGCCCCACTTCAGAACACATGAGCTTCTCAGGGCTTGTTTTACATTAAATCATCACAATGGTGCATAGTATCAGACTGGCACTTTTTGGACAATATAGTATTTGATTGCTTCCTAATTTCTGAATGCTTCAATGAACCAGATGCCATTACTAGGCCCCATTAACTGTGCTTTCTCTGTATTTGTCAGACTGATGGAAGCAACAATGCAGGCACTGCCTTCCTGACCCTCCAAGCATAGCACACACTTCCTTGCCAAATCTGCTTTTGCTTTCTAGAGTCAGTGAGTCATTTCCCAGTGAGATCTCAGCATGACCAGCACCAGCAGTACCAAGAAGGCTAAAAATGCAGAAGCCATACCAGGATACATAAATCAAACTAATGGTAGGCAGCTCATCACGAGACTCTTGTGGCTCCCTGTAGTTTGAGTATAATGGGTATAATGGAATCTACCAAGATGTCTGTAGATGCCCATTGCATTGCTTTTGAAGAAAACAATAGTAAATGAAATTCAAGTAAAGCCAATGAGTCACTTTGGGCTGACCTTCAGATGAGGCAAGCCAGGCTCTGTGGAAACCCTTAGCAAGGCCAATGCTTAGCCTGTATTATACAAAAAATTCAACATTCAATTTACCAATTCAACACATACCTAGGGGTAAGCCCTGCAGAAAGGAGGATTTGTTTTAAAAGTTTCATATCATTTGAAGAAGTTTTTTTTTTTTTCTCTCACAAGGAAAAAAAATGACACATTAAGGATAATTAAATAAATAAATTCTAATACAGATTTTCATAATCATATTTTTAGAATGGAAGGGATGATACACATTTTCACCTATATATCTTGATTTTTAAATAAATATTTTAAGCCTACCTAAATAACTCTGCACTAGTTAAATCATATTACTGTCCTGTAACGTGATTAGAAAAATGCAATAATAAGCCAAATTGAATGGATGACTTTTAAAATGTTAGCATTTTTCCTAAAGTGGAATTGACCCTGTCCTGATGTATGTCACAATACTCTCTTCTCGCGATGATGAAATATTACTGCAAGATTATTAACATTTATGCGGAAAGGTAAATGTTTTAAGTTCAGTGACTCTGGGATGCATGCATGAAATTGTGGTTTGTTGTGCATTATGGAGTTTCAATAATTATTACTGAATTAGGTCAATAAATTTGGAAAGATGGAAAAGATTACAGAATGAGAGTACTTTACAATTTAGAAATTGATCTAATGCCTGCTTTGACTAATTCATCCATGACAACCAAATTTGGCCCAGAGTTCCACATGCACAGCTCCCACTGACGTCCATAGAATTTGTGCATGAGTTACTGAGGTTAGAATTAAGCCCTAAGGAAATAACTAAAGATTTTTGGTGAGATATACTTTTGTGATTAAATAAAATCATTTTTATAGGCTTTGTTTTCTCGTTTTCAGAGTGTTCCTTATGAAGATAAATAGCCCAAGTACATGGAGGTTAATATTGCTTTTAAGCTATTTGTCTCCATTTGGGAACTAAATGCAAAGAAAAATGAATGTTTACCTCTCAAAAGCTTTCTTCAGTTAAATGTTTCCACTAAATCCAGAGTCTTGCAAACTTTGCCAGTGTCTCAGGAATAGCTACAAATCAACTCCAAATGTTTTGAAAATTATGGAAAAATTTATCTAATAAGGCTAATGCTATACCTGTCATATTTCTATCCTTGTACCAGTGTAATAAATCCTGACTCTATGTGAAACTAAAGATTGTATAACTTTAATTCCAAAAATTTAGTAGCTGGAAAGCACCTCTAAATTGATCAAATTTAAGATGTAAGTCTTGGATGATAGAATTATTTGGAACTTTATTTTTATTTACTTATTTTTAATTTAATTTTATTTTGAAAAGTAAAACCAAAAGCAAAAACAAATAGCTGAAACAAAGACAGAAACAGCGTAACATACAACAATACATATGTTACAGATTTCCAAAACAAGAATAGCAAATTAACAATGGTTGTTATATTACCTATTTTTATCATCAAATCTGTTGCTCAGGTTAACAGAAATAGTTATGCGAGATTGGACAGATAATTGAACATTAGCACTTGCTTTGAATAGAGAAAATCCAGAAACAATTGATTAAGCAAACATCAAGAAACTATTTTAAATTTATTTTTCTAGAACATAACACAATGGTCAGTTTGTAGGGAAAGGACTGCAGGGAACTAAGTGGTGTGGGCAAAGCAGTATGCTAGCACATGACATGTACAGACCCATTTTTCTCTTAAAAAATTCTCAATTTTAAAGGTGAAGAAATTATAATGGTTAAGAAATGTATAAGCTAAGAAATTTATTGAGATGCAAAACTTTGCTATTTAGCACGTAAAATATACAATGACCCCTGTAAATTCAATGTCTGAAAACAACTCAGAGAAACATTTCAAAAAATTCAATTTAGGTGGGCTCATATTTTAAAATGAGCCATGAGGGCACAAGTGCAAACAAATGTGGATATTTGCCAATTCTCTGCAGTAATTGCAGTAATAATGAATTTATTTACCTAAAGAATTACAAAGTATTAGAAATGTAATATATAGAAAAAAGTATTATAAAAATAGATATTTCAAATGTTGATAAACACATAAAAAGTGTTATGAAAACTGCATATATCAAATACAGATTAACACAGGTGAGCTAAAACTGAAGTGATGTTAGGGTTTATTTTTATAGTACACTCTATAGCATGGATAATATAAACATAAACATTTCTAATAATAAAATATATATAAATTGTAAAACAAGATGACATTTGCAGTTTATAAAATAAAATAATTAATTAATTAAAATATATTTAGAGAAGGTAGAGGTCAAAAGATATATTCATTTTCATTCAACATTATATTTTAATTATTTTTACTTTAAAGGGCAAAACAAGAATAATAATACAAAATTTCAAAACCATATAGTAGGAAAACAACAAATACGTTACGTAATATTATTTTCAAAGTAGTTGCTCAACTTATAAGATACGACCATGAAAACTTGATGAAACAATTTAAACACAATCCTTTATTTACAATAAACTAATAGAAATTAGTAGCACAACTATCTTAGTTATATATATATATTTTTTTTTCCTTTTCCCCTTCCTTTTTTTCTCCTTTCCACCAACATGGTTTGTCTTCTCTTTTGAACTGTCTGTTCCCATTTCACAATATCTATTGTACGTTTTGGATCTTACTTATTCTTTCATCTTCTTGCACTAGGGATACAATATGATGCTTAAGTCAGTATTTACACATATGAATCTGCTTTATTTCACTTACGAGTATGGTCTCACGTTGCATGCATCTACCAATAAAAGTCTCCAGTATATCTTTACTTTCGGCTAAGTAGTACGCCATTGTATAAAAGTACCATGTCTATTTTTGTCCATTCCTTGGCTGATGGGCCTTTAGGTTTTCTCCAAGTTGTAGCTATTACAAATTGTGCTCCTATAAACATGGGTGCAAATATATCGCTGCAGTGTGATGCTTTTAATTCTTCTACGAAGAGGCCCAGGAGGGGAATAACTGGGTCAGATGAATCGTCAGTCTTTAAGGAATCTCCGCACTAATTTCCTCAGTGGTTGTACCACTCTATGCTCCCACCAATGGTAGAGAAGTGTTCCTTTTTCCCTACACCCCCACCAGCATTTTGTATTTTTGACTTCCTGATAGCCATTTTTATTTTCTGGGGTGAGATGGAATGTCAGTGTTACTTTAATTTGAATCTCTTAAATGACCAGTGATTCAACATTGTATTGTAATCAGTTTTTCCATATTATTTGATCATAAGCTATAAATTCAGTTGTTTCAATAGTAATTCTAGAAATAAAATAAACTTGAGTTCCATAAATGCTTATTCTTCTCTTATAAAAAAGAATGCTCTTGAGGCAGGGATTCAGGGAATGCCATAACCTTGTGGTTATTGAAAATGCAGGCTTCTCCTAGTTACTGGAGGTCTCGTAATATTCATTTGCCAAGATTTAACTTCACATCTGTCATTAATGATACATAAAGTAGTGAGAGATTATCTTCAAGGTGGGTTATGACACTCTAAGGAAAATCCGAATTATGGCTCTTTAAAGCAGATCGAGGGCCCTCCAGAGAGCTCAGCAAGCTAAATCGCCTGCTTAGGCAGAGCACAGGGACTGCCTGGAGTGCCATGCCGACCCCGCACCTGGGGCACACTGAAATGGCGACTGAGACTGGGTGTGGTGGCGTGTGCCTGTAATCCCAGCCCTTGGGCGGCTGAAAACAGGAGGATCTCTGTGAGTCTGATTTGTGTAGTGAGACCATGTAGACCCTATAGACCCTGTACTAAATACATTTTTTAAAGCAGAGCGATATGCAGAAATTATCAGTTAGTCATATTTGTTTGGTAAATATTGTCGAGCATCTCCTAGCTTCCAATAATTTATAAACAGGTGAAAGAGAGACACAGGTGTTCACACAGGCATTGGTATTAGGTAATAGTTGCTGTATACCATTCTTTCCCCTTTTAGGAGTTGCTTATAGTCAGAATACAAAAGCACTTATCAGCTATTAAAATATTTACTTATTTTAACTGACTCCTTTCTAAGAGTCAATTGTAAGGGAAAAATTCATCAGAGAAAATGAATGCCTGGTTTTATTGCTACACTTTTGTGATAAAATATTCCTAGCAAAATTTGACATAGATACCTAGAAATTATTCAGCTGCAAAAATATTTAAAAGCTTAGCAGTTTATATATGAATTTATCGATTAGAAAATATTTTCAGAAGTATATGATAGACATAAGATTAATATGTGATTATTATATTGTTAATCAACAAAATAAGAGATTGTTTTTATGTTTTATGTTTCTGTGTAATCATTCAAAAAATATTATAGATAGACTTGGAGTGTAGCTCAGTAGTAGAGTGTATGCCTAGCATGTTTAAGGCCCTGCATGCCATCTTGAAAACAAAAAAACCATAAATTACGTTAAAGAACATAATTTAAGTTTTAATGGAATATAACAGGAGAACCCAAACTGTAATCCATTAGTGCAGCCCATATAGAGATAGTGGCAGCTGTGAAGTTAAATCTTTGCCAGTGACTATTACAGAACTTTCCAAGGAAGGTACTTAGAGGTTGATGAGTTTGTTGAAACTTTTCCTGTTTTCCTTCTTGCAATCATCTTTCTTGCTGTCTGGAATATAGAAAAAACAGCTAGAGCTCCAGTAACTAACTTAAGCAGCAGGTAACACTGCTGATAGAATCCAGGTAGTTTTTATAGATGGCTTAGGACTAGAAAACACTGTATAAAGGTAATTTAGATACATTTATTGTGGTTGGAGATACTTGCGTGAGTTTTTTTTCAATAGATTTTTATTTTTTTATTTTTTGAAGCTGTTTATACAATTACCTTTTATTTATCTTCAGTTTTAGATACCCAGTACTACCACCATAATTCTTGCTATCATATTAGAAGTTTAGTTGCTGTCTATTTGAACCTAAACCCCAATAGGAGGAGACATTCTCTCTTACCAGAGTCTGTGTCTCTCATTTCTGTAATTGAAGCATGTTTTTAATAATTTTGTTGAGAAAAAAATATCAATGATACAGTTTCACAACTGATTACTGGCACATTTTCTATAATTAATACAATGCATATTGTTATCTTAGTGGTTATTCATTGTACAAGATGCAGACATGATATCCTGTCTCAAA
>NDGN011552394.1:10378-20807 GCA_002564285.1 Tympanoctomys barrerae | reverse complement strand
TTTGCTAAGCTTGTTCTAAGTAGGTGCTTTAGACCACTGAGCCATCTCACCAGCCCTAGGTATCTATTTTTTTAAAAATATACTAGGAGTGCAGCTCAGCAGTCGACCACTTGCCTAGTGTGCATGAGGCTCTGCATTCCATCACACATGAAAAGATTTTTATTACAAAAACAAAGCCTCATTACTAGAAATAAAAGTCTAGTCCCAGGTGACATCAGCAGGAGATGACCATGAACCTACAGACAAGGAAACAGAGCAAGGACACCGATGATTCTAGCTGTCAGCTGCGGCCAAAGCTGTCAGCCATGCTGGCTCCTGATTGTTAATAAAGTCAGGGGGAGTGAGTGTGCTGACACACAGCTGCAATCCCAGCACTCTGGGAGGCTGAGGCAGGAGGATTCAGCCCAGCCTGGGTAACATAGTGACTTAGCAAGACCCCTGTCTGAAAAATAAAAAATAAAGAAGGGCTGAGGATGTAGCTCGATGCACAGGCCCAGGGTACAATCCCAGTCCCCCCTCCCAGCAAAGGTCAGTGGGCCCCAGAGCCCTGCCAGCGCCACGCGTGTCTCCCTTAGATGTATGCAGTCAGCAGAGAGCATCTGGTCTAGCAGGAGTCTCCTTTCCTGCCTCTTCCATTCATGTTCCCCCTCATCTGTACCTTTCTCCCACCTCTTCTCTGTCACCTCCTGCAGGAAGGCTTCCAGGCTGGGTTGGGCATTTCTCCTGAGCTTCTTCAGTTCCTCAGTCCTCTCCCACTTTGCACTTGTGACTTGGGATGAACGAATCACTTTTCAGGCCTGCCACTTGCCATGAAATGGGAAAAACTTTCACCACAGCCGGCACAGCCGCCGGCCACCCCCTGCTTCCCTGGCTTGCCCCCCAGCCTGTCCCCTTCTCTTCCCCCTTGAGTCCTTCTTGTGCCCCAGTATCATTGTCAGTCCTAGGATCCACCTTCCTCTGGAGCTAGGAAGGGGCCTCTGAAGGTGTCTTGTCCCTCCAGCACTGGGCCCCAGCCTGACCTGCTGGAAGGAAGAATCCATCCTAACATTCACCTGAGCATGGTCTCCATTCTCCACACAGGGAAACCGAGCACCAGGAGGCTCATGGCAGAGGTGGGCCCAGGGAGGGCTTTACTTCCCCTTTTGTCATGTGAGACCCAATAGCTTCAGGTGACAGCAACAAATCTTCCAGCCCTGGTGTTTGAGGCCAACCCCCAACCAAACTGCAGCCCCTACTGCAGCCCAGGATCCACTTGCTAACGTCAGGCAGCTTTTGGGGACCTCATCACCTGCTTTTCCATTTCCTGAGGGGACACGGGGTGGTTCTGAGCTCTGAAGTCCCAGGTTAATGACCTCACCCAGCTACTCCTATGGCCTGGCAAGGTGAAGAAGGCTCCTGGGATTGCTGCAGCAACAGAGTGATGGGGTAGCTGTGTAGGCAGGGTCCCTCCCCAACCACGCTGTCCCCTCTGCCTGGCCCCTCTGCGGTCATGGAGCTCCCAGGGAGGTTCCGACCAGCCGGCTCCAGGCCCCTGGGGTCCATCCCATCCCGGGAGGACCTTCAAAGGACTGAGCCATTCTTGAGCAAGTGCCAGGAGGGAATCTGCTCTCAGAGGCAATTTAGGCAGCCACACGGGTGGAAGGAATTTGCCTTTCCTCTTAACAGCGACCCCATCGAGATTTATACGGGGCCACTGTCCGAAGGCCCCAGCGGATGGATGCTGTGCGCAAGAGGAAATGCCAAGCCCGGCGTCTTGCTGGGCTAATTGCCCTCAATGAGCCGCAGCTGGTTGGGGGAGCCAGCGGGCCAGGGCAGACCAGCCACCACCTCCCGGGATCCCTGTCTGCCCTGGCCTGCCTGGGCTCGCTGCCATCACAGCCCAGGTCCAATCAGGGGTCACCAGGAATCCCGGACAGCCAGAAGTACAGCCACCACCAGACAGGCTCAGGCCTGGCGCAGCCTTGGGTTTGTAGCTGCTTTGAGAGCTGAGACACCAGGGGCTACTGCTGATAGGGACACTGAGGCCTAGACAGATAGGGCAGGGCCCCTGGATTAGAGGAGTCTGAACTAAAACAGTATGAAACAGTAGCCTCTTAGAGGCCTACAGCCATACAGCAGCCAGCAGAGACTTGTGGGGCTCGTGGTTAGCTCCCTGGGCACTTCCAAGAATGCCAGGCCCAGTGTGAGGTGCTGAGGGCACCACAGAGGGCAGAATCCATCCTGACCCCTGTTCCTAGGAGTGTATGGCACTGTGGGGAGACAGACACCAGTTACGGAAGTATCTGGTGCCCTAAAAGTACTCAGGGCTTGATCCAGTCTGGGTAGCTGGGACAGAGTGTGTGCCACAGAGTTGAGCAGAAAGCAGAGAGGAAGGTGTGTAATTGGGCAAGGGAGGGAGGTGCTAGAGGGGAGGGTGTTCCCGGGAGTGGGAACAGCATAAGCAAAGGTAGTGGGGCAGAAGGAAAGGGGATATTCAGAGAAGGAATGAAGCCATGCAGGGTCAGTAGTGGAGGGACAGAGGTTACAGGGCAGGGCAGGGAGGCAGCAAGGGACAATTGTACTTTCAGAAAAGTGAACCCAGGTCTGGCTTAGGATAGGTGACCCCTCACAGCACACCCACACAGCACGCAGGACACCTTTCCCACCTGCCGTCATTTCTCTGGCCCTCACCGTCCTTGTCTGGCTTTTAGGAGTGTCAGTGCCCAGCTCTGCTGTATACAGCTCCTGGCAGTCTGGACCAGGGTTTGGGCAGCCATCTGGGGCCAGGCATCTTGAGAAACAGAGATGCAGATCCATGAGGCAGGAGGCTCTGGGTCAGGGTAGCTGACAGCAGCAGGGAGCCTTGACCTGGGGGAGGTGCCAGAGCCTGGCAGCTGACAGCAGCACCATACTCAGCTTCCGTGCCACTTGTCCTTGAGGACAGGACAGGGCATCCCTGGTGTGAGTGACTGCCTTTGGGTCCTGGGAATGGAGGAGGGGGAAGTGAGCAGATGATGGAAGGGTGGAGACACATGTCTCAGCCTCCTCGCTGAGCCTCAGGGCACCCATGGTCTTCCCCCAGGCTACCGTGAGTCCACTTGAGCCAGGCCCCTGTCTGCTGTCACAGAGTGGAGCCTGGGGTGAGCAGGGGCCCATGGCCTCCGGGTGCCCACTCCCAATTGCCTTACTCTGGGCTGCTTCTGTGGAACACAAACTGGTCTGACGGGTTCATTAGCAGGAGAGACAGAGACATGCATGATTTCCAGGAAAGCAAAGGTCTTCAAGAGCAAGAGGGAGCCAGATCTGCGGTGGAGGGAGGGAGGGAGGGAACTTCCAGAATCTGTTCCTTGTGTCATGGGCCAAGAGCTTCAGGGTGACATCCTGGCCACCTCCTCTGAGGGACCCATAGAGACCTGCATTGGCCAGAGGCCCGGGAGCATGCGTGGCCCTTCCTAGAACACCACTCTCGATGTGACACAGTGACAGGCCCGGAACCCCACACCCCACTGAGTGCCGACTTCCAGCTCCACCCTGACCATGGGCAGGACTCAGTTTCCTTTTCAGTATGAACACAGACCTTGGCGTGGAGGCTGGCGCTTCTGAGCCCATGTAGTTGGCACACCTTGCCCCCCCCATCAAACCCTCCCACCCTCACATCGCTCCCTGACCCTGGACCTTTGCCAGATCCTCCACTGCTGTCATCACTCACCCAAGGGACTCCCCCCCAAGACCGCATGACTCCTCGCATGCCTTGCACCCCAAGAGCTCTTCCTCCTATCTCCAGACCGCATCTGCCTCTCTCTCTCTCTCTCTCTCTCTCTCTCTCTCTCTCTCTCTCTCTCCCCCTTCCTCCCCTCAGTAGGGCCTTTGGACTGAGCTATAACTGCAGCCTGTTTTTATATTTTATTCTGAGGCAGAGTCTTGCAGATTCACTAAGTTGCTCAGGCTGGGTTCAAACTTACAGTCTGCCTGCCTCGGCCTGCCGGAGAGCTGGGATTATAGGTGTGCCATTGCACCTAATTTTGAGATGTACCCAGACAATCTTCTACTGTCGTTTACACCCAAGTCTCAAGGCACTGGGTACAAGAAGAATGGGGACAGACTGCTAATGGATTTCTTGTAGGAATGACAGAAGGTTCTGGATAGTGGTGGTGATGGCTATAGAATCTTGGGTGTGTAGTAAAAGCTACTCTGAAATGCAAGTGGTTACCAACTTCCCACGGTGAATGTATTCATTATGTGCTGCAAACACACACTAATAAAGTAACAAGAATAAAATGGTGAGTGTTATGGTTTCTGAGATACCGCAATAAAAAGGTTTTTCAAACATATGAAAGAAAATCTCTTCCTCCTTTGGCGTAGCCTCCCTGCTCACCACTGGCTGCTAGGTGGGCTGGGGCTTATTCTCCCTGCTGTGTGGGTTCTCACCATCATGTCCTGCTCTGATGGGCTTCATGTCTTCTGTCATCGAGGATGGCACCAGTCTCTAAGTCTCTGTCCCTGAACCTTGATGGGTCTTTGATGGCACTCCTGGTGGAACATGGCTTGGTGTGGGATTGCTGCTCTGTATGCGTGTGGGCTTAACTTGAACAGAGTTGCCAAATAGTGTCCCAGCATGGGAGACCTGCCCCACACCGAGCTCTGAGGGTCCTGGTGGCTCCTTCCTCACCAGCAAATCTTTTAGGTTAGCCATTCAGATGAATGGGCATCATACTTTAGCTTCCATTTGCCATTTACCTATAAGGAAAGAAGCTTGGCATCTTATTTAAATGAATTGTCATCTACTTGGGGTTTTTCTTTTTTAAAATCTTTGTATGTTGTTGTTTTGTGGTACTGGAGATTGAACTCAAGGCCTTTGAACTGAGCTACAGCCCCAGCCCTTACTCTTTGAGACAGGATCTTGCTAGTTACTAAATTGCTCAGGCTGGGCTTGAACTTGTGATCCTCCTGCCTCACCCTCCCAGAGTGGTGAGATTACAGGTTCTCCCCACCACGCCTTACTTCATCTTTCTATTATTTATGTGCAGGATTCATATTCTGGATATCATATCTTTGTAAGGATCGATGTGTTGCTAATATCTTCTCCACCCTTTGGCTTGTCTTTCCTCGTTCTTAATTGCATTTTTGGTTAGCAGAAGTTTTTAATTTTGATACAATCCAATTTACCCAGTTTTTATTTTATGTTTGGTTCCATATGTGTCCTGGTTAAGAAATCTTTGCCTACCGGTGAATGTCTTTTGAATCTGTCCATTCATTTTGCCCAGCTCCTGGCTGCCAGGCACCTCTGTTCCACTGCCCTGTCCCCCACCAACGTCCTGCCCCACTTTCTGTCCCCTCCACCCATGCTACAGCCCAGATGGCCCTCTTGCCCACAGACAGGTCTGATTCCTCTTGTGCAGTTCCTGAGACTGGCAAGACCCTGGCACACACTAGGTACTCAATAAAAGTTGTATAAAGGGAGGTAATGTTCTGTGACCCAGCTGGGGACCATTAAAACTGTCAATTAGTTCTAAACACCAGCTCATCGGGAACAGTTGAGCAGAGCCAGGGAACCAGAGCATTTTGGAAAAACCAACACGATAGGAATGTTCACTGTCTCCCCAGCCGGAGTGCTCAGCACGCAAACTCAGACTTTAGCATGATTTATTTTTGCTTCACCCCAACCTGTGGGACAGGAAGAACCTCCCCAGTGCCCTCGGGCTGAAGGAGCCCCTGCTGACTCTGAAAGCAGGGTGGGTTCATGTCTCCTAGTCTTTCTCTTCACCATGCGTGATGACATAGCACAGGTTCCTGTAGTCTAGGTTGCCGCACACATCTGGTGGGAAAGCTGCAAACATCTGTTTGACCTGGGAGGGGGCAAGGAGTCAGGCTGGACCAGGCATGAGTGGGGGCCAGAGTAGGGACCTTTGGTACCCTGAAGGCCACACTCACCTCCTCCTCACTGAACCGGTCTGCCTGGGTCATGAGCTTCTCCTTGATGCTGCTCGAGGAGAGAAGAAGTCATGTCCAGGGTAAAGGCAGAACCCAGGAGTGATGGGGAGGACAGGGCCAGCCTGGCGCTGACACCTGAGCTCCTGGCATCTCTCTGAGCCCCAGCTGCCTCCTTTATGAGCCAGGCTTGCCACCAGCCTTGGGTGGGGATCAAACAGAATGACCTCAAGTCCCCATCATGACCTTGAGATCTCTGATTCCCATGATCAACCGTAGGGTCACTTAGGGGGACACTCGGGCCCCTGAAGCCTCTTGATCTTATTCTTGGTACACTGACTTCTCCAGTTTGTGACTTCTGCTAACATCTGCATGGCATTGCACAGACAACAGGAAGCTTGTCAAGGGTATGGGAAGGTCTGCCACACTGGGGCCTCTCGGACATTAGCTCTCCCAGACATGGGAAATGGGTACTCTGACCCTCCTCTCTGTGGAGGGAACTGAGGCTCAGGAGGCCTTAGGACTTGCCAGATGTCCCAGAGTGTGGCTGTGCCAATGTGGAGCCTGTACCACTTGTTATTGAGGAGGGCAACTAGTCACAGCCACCAGAGTCACCTGGGACCACAGGAGCCACACTAGGTCTGTGCACAAGGGAATGGCACTCCCTGGAACTTGGGGCTCTTGCAGGGCTTACGCGGGGGGGGGGGCTTGGTGGACAGGGATGGGTTCTGAGGGCTCGGCAGCCCCACGCACTCTGGTGTCCTCTGGCGCCACTGAGGACCGACACACATTTTCCATTATTTATGTTACTACAGGACAGTCACAGTTTCCAACTCCCCAGGCTGGGGACTTTTCACAGACTCTGTTTCAACCAGAGCTTCCTCTGTGGCCTATCTGGCCAGCAGCCATATCATCCGGGTCCTGTGGCCCAGGGAGGAGTCTTCTTTCCCAAATTGGGTCCCCAGATGTCTCCAGCCCCATCCTCAAGCTGGGAGGAGACAGTAGAGAAGCGCTTGCAGCCCCTTCACAGCCTGGGAGTCTGTCAGACCCTACCCCACAGGAAGGGGGACTGATGGGCAGCAGGACTCCCCATACCCTGACCTCCAAAAGCCTGTACTGGTGGACAGCTCCCCTGTCCTGGGCCACCATGGCCCAGCCAGGCTCAGAAGACATCCCTGGGATGTTGGGCAGCGAGCAGTCACTGCCCCCCTGGGGCTTCCAAGGTAGAGGCTCCTAGCCCCATAGGCCCCCTGGGGCAGCGCCTACCTCCACAATGCTGTCTCACAAGCTGCACACTGCCACCCAAGCCGAGCTGGCCTCCTCCCCTGCCCTGCCTCCTTCCCCAAGTCCATCCAGGCTGTGGTGGACAACCAGCTCGATCCTCACCACACCCTGGGTCCCCTGAGCACTGCCACCTGCTTTTTTACTGACCCATTTATCTGTCCCTCTGGCTTTCCCATGTGCCCCGCACAGCCCTGTCCCATGTAGCCCCTGCCCATGTCCCTGAGCTTCATCTCCCCCACCCCACCTCTGCCCACATCCTCCAACTCTCTGCCCACAGGTGTCAAGCCCTGACCCTTTGCAGGCTCTGTTCTCCATCTAAAATGTTGTTCCTGCCCTATGCAACCTGAGACCTCCTTCAAGTACCACCTCTGTCCCCACCCCATTCCTGCCACTGGGAAGCCTTCCTTGAATGACCTCCCCCCACTTCCTATTCTCTTCAGAGGGGGACACCAAGGCCTGGGCCAGAGAAGAGACATCAGAAGACCTGGCCAGATACTGCAAAGCTCAGCAGAGTTCTGGGTGGAAGAGGAGACCATACTGCCACCCACTCAGCCCATGCATCCCGAGTCCTTGAGGGGTGAAGCCCTCGGTGAGTAGGGGACTTACAAGTCAGCCTTGACGAACCCTTTCCCTTCGGTGTCAAACACCTTGAAGGCATGGAGAATGGTCTCCTCCGGGTCGGTGCCTACAAGCAAGCAACACATGGAGTAGGGACAGAGGTAGGAGAGACCCTACATAGACAGGTGCCTGGGTCTCTGACGCCACTCCAAACCAAGGCCCAACTCCTCTTGTTACAAAAGAAGAGGGTCAGTGAGATAGCTCAGCAGATTAAGTAAGCACTTGCTTAGGCAAGCACAGGGACTGAAATACGATCCCCAGCACCACAGGCTGTGCTGGCCCTGCCCCTGAGGGTGCCGAGTGGGCAAAATGTGTGGTGGCACACAGCTATAATCCCAGCACTGGGGAGGCTGAAAACAGGAGGATCACTATGAGTCCAAGCTGTGTAGTGAGACCCTATGCATTAAAAATGGTGGGGGGTGTTTCAGGGAAACAAGTGAGAGTAACAGCACAATGGAACTGCACACAAGGACCCATGAACAACCTTCACAACCGCACACAGACACCCTACTTGCTGTGTCCTTAACCCTCCTGACAATTGCTCCTATTTTATAGATGGAAACTGAGGCTTAGACAGGTTACAGTATCTGTCTTGCCAAGTTCTTGAAACTGATATGGATGGCTACAGGATCGGTGAGCCTGGGGCAGCTGCTCCAGGGGCTCACTCATTACCCACTGTGCACGGAGCCTGTGAGTGAAGGAAAAGGATCTCTGAACTTGGGGCGGAGCTGGGTCAGCTCCCTGCAGGGGTCTTCAGGGCTGTCCTGCTGGAAGTGGCAGAAGGTAGGAGGGTGGGTGGCAGTGCAGCCATCCCAGAGCTGGTCATCACTTGCATGGCTTTGAGAAAAGCTGCATTGGAATAAATGCTCCTGATTTTTGTGTTTTGTTGAGGGGGGGGGTATGGGACTTGAACTCAGGACCTCATACTTGCCAGGCTGAGACACTGAGTTAAATTCCTGGCTCCTAATAAATGCTTCTGAATCCCACAGAAGCCTTGAATACCCTGTACCCTCATTCTTCTGGTGCAGAAAGTGAGGCCCAGCATGAGGAAGGGGCTGGCCTGAGGCTACCCAGGCAGCATGAATTGTATAACCTGATGACCCTCACCTGGACCTCTTTCCCCTGTGACAATTCACCTTAAGCCTCCTTCATTTCCCCACGGCTCCCAGTCAGGGGAGCAGAGGTGGTGTCTGCTGCCCCTCATGCGACCGGCTGGATAATGCACTACGGCTGGATTTCAACACACATCCATGAGTTGGGCTGCAAACAGCGCCAGTGCCCTCCCAGGCTCTATGCCTATAATTTTGCTACTGCCCCGAGGGAAACCCGAGCACCCTGGATAGTAGACACCACGCAGAGGAAAATGAGGCCTAGAGGCTTTCCCTGACTTCCCTGAGAGTCCACTCATAAGAGAAGGGAGGATTTAACCCACTTCTGTGGATACCCAAGTGCCCTGTTTCTCCTGCCACTGGAGCTCCTGCCAGCCAACCTGGTCATGGCCACCTGTGCTCCTCTATTAGACTGGATTGGGACCATCTCTGACTCTCCCATCACACCAAAAGCTCATCCAGAATAAGGAAGGCAGTGTCCAAGTCACTCAGTCTCTGAGGCTGCCTGGGGGTGTGGGAGGGTTCAGAGCCTAGACTGCTCTGGTTGTGCCAACCTGGAGCTACTGCAGGGTGGAGACCGGGCTTCCTCTACAGAGCTGGCAGAGGCTGAGCCCTGAGCTGGCTGTGCTGGGAAGAATGGAGAGGTCAGAGGGCCATGATGGGGCTACTCTACTCTCTGAGCTCAGGAGGCCCCAGCCTCCCAGACTTCAGCAATTAGCTGAAAACTTCCAGTGTCTTTGAAGAGGCCTCATAGCTGGGGCCAGTTTGTGATGGGCTCCCACATCCCTGGGTGGACCAGGCCCAGCTGGCGGCCCCTCACCTCTCTGGCCATTCCCTGCGTGGGGGCTGGGAGGACCAGGAACACAGTCCCCAGAGGAGGCCTCTGCTCCAGGCCTGTGGACCTCATAAAACCGGCGCAGAGTCGTTGCTTCCCGTCACTGGGAATCTCACAACATTCTCCTATCCCAATTAGTGGGATGAGGCCGTGCCGCCCAGCCCCTGCCAGCCTGGCTGCTGGTCTGTCACGCAGGCTTGGCCACATTCAAATGATGGGCCATGGGCTCCTGCACAGACGAAAAAGCTGAAGCCCTGCGGGCCCCTGGCTCACCACTCCAGCTCAGCCACAGCAAGGGCCTGAGCCTCACCCAGGCTGCCAACAGGTCATGGCCATTCACAGCTAGAAGAGCTCGCCCCTTCCCCAGAGAACCTTGGAGCTCAGGTCTCAGCCCTTTCAGGCTCAGGTTGCAGCCTCTCCGGATCCTGCTTCCCCAGCTATAAACTGGGACCAGTAGCTGGGCATGGTGGCACACGCTGTGATCCTAGCACTTTGGAAAGCTGAGGCAGGACCACTGCAAGGTCAAGCCCTTCCTGGGTAATTTAGTGAGACCTATATCAAAATTGAAAATGAAAACAAAGCCTGGGGATATAGTCTGTACAAAGGCCCTGGATTCAATCTCCAGTACTACCAAAAAAAGAAGAAGAAGAAGAAGAAGAAGAAGAAGAAGAAGAAG
>NDGN011552394.1:0-10328 GCA_002564285.1 Tympanoctomys barrerae | reverse complement strand
AAGAAGAAGAAGAAGAAGAAGAAGAAGAAGAAGAAGAAGAAGAAAGAAGAAGAAGAAGAAGTGGAGGGCAAGCTCCTGCTCTGTTGGGCTACTGGCTGGAGCCGCCCAGTTCTCTAGGCAGTGCTTGCCCTGACCCAGGGCTCTGGGCTTCTGAGTTCTTCCGGGAGGTGGACATGGGCCTGAAAACAATCTTTAGCAGCTTCCATGATTCAAAGGCTGCCCCAGAGAGGATGCCCAACCTCCCAGCCCCAGCGTCCTCACCTCTCACCCCCAGGCTGATCATGGACCTCTTTCTGGCTCTGGAATCAAGCAGGTGTTATGTGCAGATGCTGTGGTTTTCTCCTCTGCTAGGAGACTACTGATCTCCTATGATATTAATAGGACTTACCCAAAAGTGGGCTGATTCCAAAAGAAAATTTGGTAACATTCCAAAAAACACTGCCACCAGAACCTGTGTCACCATACTTGGGAAGAGGGACTTTGTAGATACAAGTCAAAGATCTTGAGATGACAAGATCATTCTGGAATCTATAGACAGGTCCTTAAATCCAGTGACAATTGTCCTTATCAGAGGAAGGCAGAGAGCCAGGAGTAGGGGGAGAGGGGACCGTGTGACCCTGAGATGGACAAGGGAGTCAGGCAGCCACTGGAGGCTGGGACAGATTCTCCCCTGGGGTTCAGAGAGCCTTGCCCAACTAGATTTCAGACTGCTAGACACCCCAAAAGTGAGAATACAGTTCTGATGTTTGGCACCACCATATTTGTAGTCATTTGTCACAGAAGCTTAGGAATAAATCCTCCTTGTGCAGACTAAAAATGGAGGTGGAGACAACAGACAGGTCTGCCCAAGGTCACCCCCAGTCTTGTCTCCCATCCTGTGGGAGGCCAGATCTAGATACCAGATCTGGCTAAAGCAGGGAAGACATCAGATGGCAACAGGTGGGAGCGAGTAACAGGAGTGTCCACCTCTGGGACAACCCAGGCAGGCCTTTCTTTCCACCCACAAAACTCTTAAGCTCTGAGGATGTCATTAGAGGGCCTCTGAGATCTGGCAGAGAAAGAGCACAGGGAAAAAGAGGCCCTAATGCTGTGTTGGCAGATAGCAGCAGCGAGGGCCTGGGTCCAGACTTAGACTCCAGGGGAGCCACTTGTTTGCTGGGGCCCTGGGGCAGGGGTCACAACCTCTCTGAGTCTCCTTAGAGCCTTTATTTCTGAAAAGCAGCTCCCTGAGCTTTTCTTGGGGACTGTGGTGACTATCACAGGACAAGGTTTGTAACCTGTCCAGGACTGGGTTTGTCACTGTTGCCCCTTTCCCCACAACACCCCTATGCCTGCCCCCCATTGGCAGGGCCATCAAAGCACAGCAGAGGGGAGGCAGGAGGAAGAGAGGAGGGGTACTGACCTTGGGGTGAGCATAGGACTCAACAGCAGTTGGAAACTGAGACAGGGCCTCGGGGTGCTGTATGCACCCAGAAACTGGCATCGTGGGCCATGCTGTGTTCCCACCTGCGTCCATGTCCAAGGGTAGGGGCTGGCAGGGTGCAGGGGACTTGTCTACCTCCAGCTTCAAGGTCCTGTCCCTCGGGCCACTCACCCTTGAGCTTCTCCCCAAACATGGTCAGGAAGACGGTGAAGTTGATGGGCCCAGGAGCCTCCTTCACCATGGCCTCTAGTTCCTCATTCTTGACATTGATGCGGCCTGGGGAGGACAGCAAGAGGGGGATCCAGGACCAAGAAGGGGTCCAAGGGACCTTGTGAGAGGCAGCCGAGGAGAGACCCCCAGTCTCCCAGCTCTACTGTCCCACCCGCATGACACAGTCCTGAAGCCTTGGTCCCTGGGGGGGGGGGGCGCCTGCAGGAACCACTAGTGGGGGTACACAGCTGCCAGGGTCTCATGCACCCCTGGGTGTGGGGACTCTGGATTCCTCAGGATCCCAGTGGACACGCTGATCCCTGGGGACTCAGGACCCAGCAGAGATGAACTGGTGATGTCTCTTCTCCCACCCAACCCTACCAGAGCCCCAAATTTTCTCCCTGGCAGCTGACACCCCATGACTCCTCATCACCCCAGGCCTTTGCCCAGGCTGTTCGTGTCCTGGGAGATCCTTATTGCCCAGGTTCTTGCCCTCAAGCCTGGGGACCTCCCCCACCTTCTGGGCAGCCCCCTCCTCTGCATCCCTTGACTCATGACCCCTCCATCCCTGAACCCCCACTCTTGCTGGGTGGCCTGTCCTTGGTCCCACCCCAAGCCCCAAGCTTCCCTAGCTGCTGGGCCACCCACCCAGTGCAGCAAAGGTGTCTCTCAGGTCCTCTTTGTCGATGAAGCCGTCCCGGTTCTGGTCCATGATGGTGAAGGCCTGACAGAGACACTGGTGCTGAGCAGGCATCAGCCTGCCCAGCACAGCTCACTTGGCACCATCCCCCTGGGGCTGTCCCCTACCCACTGCTGCCCCAAGGACCTCATCACAGGCCCCTTCAGCCACCCAGCCACCCAGCAGGCTGCCAGCAGCCCTTCTTTACAGAGCAGGAAACTGAGGCTCAGAGAGACAAAGGCATTGGCTGGGGTCGCCCAGGAGGCACAGACTCAGGTACCGGGAGAAACAGGCTGCCCTTCAGGCTCTGCAGCATGCCATGTGCTGCTGAGGGCCAGCTGAGCTTCTGACTTTCTTCTCCATGTCCCTGTGTTCTTTTTAATCTTCCCATGGCGTAGGGGACAGTGACTGACCTCCTTAAACTCCTGGATCTGTGACTGATCGAACATGGAGAAGACATTGGAGCTGGCTCCCCCTTCTACTCTCTTCCTGGCTCTCCGGGGTGCCTGCAAGGGAGTGGGGAGGTCTTGTGTGGTGGCATGGATGGGGAGACTTATTCTATCCTCAGTCCCTGTCCCTTCCCCTGCCATCCTCCACCACAGCTGTAATTTCACCTTGTCCATCTGCAAAAAGCTTCCTGAATGTTCTCAGGATCATGTCTGGGTCTTCGGCAAAATCTGTCTCTCCCTGTATTCCCAATATTCTTTCACCCCGCCCCTCCGGGGTCCCTTCTCACTCCAACCTCACTCTGAGCTACCTGCCACCCAGCATCTGCTCCTGCACCCCACACTCAGAAAGACTTCCCACTTTCCTTCTAGAAGAATCCTACATATCAGCTCCTCTACTTAGTCCGAGAAGCCTTTTCTGACCTCCCAGGCCACACATTCTCTCTGCTCTGGAGCTGTCACCTGCCTGGCATGCACCACACTGTTTTCCCATTTCTGTCCCTTTCTGTGCCCTCAACTAAGTGGAGACCCCAACAGTGAGGTCCATTGTGTCCCATCCTTGGCTTTTCCACCCCACCCCACCCCTGGCCCCCAGTGGTGTCAGGCCATTTTGGAAAGTAGCTGCCCAGATCCCAGGCTCCATTTCTGTGGCAGGTAGAGTGGCTGCCTCCCACATGGAGCCATCTCCTTGTCTGGCTGGCCGCCTTCCACCTTTTCAGGATGGCATGGAGCCTGAGGGCTGCCACTGACACTGGTGAAAGTTCCAAGTCCCCAGTACCCCTGGAAGGGTCTCTCCTTCAGCAGCCATCATTGCAGACCCCAGTCCTGGGGGTTTCCCAAACTGGCCTTGACAGGGGAAGAGAGCTACCCAGGTGTCCTAGGAGAGAGGCGAAGGCGCAGCTCCCACCACTAGCTCAGCCAGCACCACCCTCCGCCAAGCCCTCATCTGGACGCCCAGCCTGAGCTCTGCCTGTGTCCCGCCCCTCACCCCAGTGCCTGTGTGGTCTCCCCTGCCCCCATCCCGCCCTCACCCCCACTTCCCTCTGGCTCCTGGGCCCTTGTTGGAGCAGCAGCACCCGGCTGACTTATAATTAGCTTTTACTGGGTGCTTTGTCTCCGCTAATCCTTTGAAAGGGGGCTGGCAGGGCGGCTGGGATGTTAGGGTGCTGTAAAACCTCTGTAATATTTATAAATCCCTTCAGACAGCATAAAGAAAAGAACTTCCCTGCAGAGTTCAGCTCACATAATTACATATACATTTCCCTCTGATTAATAAAAAATGATCACTTCCGTCTGGGGGATATTCTGCCTTTTCTTGCTCAGATCTAGCTTCAGCCTCACTCCCCGCCCCCACCCCAGCCTCTCAAAGCCACCTTCCTCAGTGCAGGCCACCCTACTGTGGTCCAGAGCTCTTCAGGGGAGGGAGCTCTGAGGCCTGGGCCCTGGCTGTCTTGCAACCTCCCCTCTATGATGGACCCCTGAAAAAATAAGATCCCCCGAAAGGAGCATCCCAGGAAATATGTGGCCCACAAGACCTGAGTCCTCTCTGGACTTTGCTGCTCACAGCCTCTGTGTGGTGCTGAGAAACACATTTACTTCTCTGAGCCTCAGTTTCCCCGTGATAAAACCAAGAGAATGCCCACCTCAAAGTATCAGGACATGTATCTAATACCTGTGCCTGATGCCTGGTTCTGGGACCCAGAGGTGAATCAAAACCTGTCCTTGTCCCCAAAGAACTCACAGTCCAGAAGCCATAGAAGACAGAGGAGACGCAGATGCCTATCCTGATTCAGGCCAGGAGTGACTTGTGGGGGCAGAAAGTAAGACACAGGCCTCAAAGAGCAATAAAATATACAGGGGACCCAAGGGGCTGGATCACAGGGACAGGGACAGTGGCAGGTAAACCCCATGCCTTGTGCTGGGGTAGCACAAAGGGAAGAGGCTGAATGAGTATGCTGTCTACACTACTGACCCAAAGCCCCAGCAGGAGTCAGGCCTGCTCAGCTTCCACCATGAGGCCTCCAAGTTTGGCTCACCCACCTCCCTCCACCGATCCTCACTTGCCCCCTACTTTGACATCAGTAGCCAACCCCCCCCCCCCGAGTTCAGGAAAGCAGAGACCCCAAGCACAACCTGCATGGACAAACTGGCTACCCTTCAAGATCTGATGAAGCCAGACCAAGAGAAGCATCAGGCCAAGGCTAAGACTGAAGCAGAGCATCAGGTCAAGGTCAAGGTCAAGGTCAAGGGGAGTTGAGGCAAAAGATGAGAGTTAGAATCCCACAGGATGAGATCAAAGTGAAGAATGAGCTCGAGATTGGTGCCAGAGCTGGGAGGATGACCGTGTGGACAGGAGGGAGGGGTCTGCAGCCCCAAAGCTGGGAGCTGAGCTCCTAGGGACAGCAGAGGTGCAGGGAGGGTGGCCCCAGCCTACCATGGTCTGGAGTGTTCCCTGGAGCTGCAGCAGAGCTAGGGCCACTGGGGGATGGCTCCTTAAATAGTGCTCCTCAGAGCCTGGCACTGCTCCAGGTCCCGAGAACAGTCTGGAAGATGACCAAGAACAGGATGGATACCTCCCTGCCAGACACCTCCTCAGGGGCATTGGGAGTGGGTAGGATTGTGGGATCACTGGGTAAAAACCATTGATCTAGAGACTGCCTAAGCCCAGAGGATCTCCGTGAGCACTGGGCCAACTGTTTTCTCTCCAGCCAGGGGACCAGTGCTCAGGAAGGGCCAGAGGCCAAGGGCCCACAGTAAGTCAAGACCTAAACCAGCTGGAATGGCTTGGCATTGGGCCGTGGAGGGCAGGGCCACCCGCGCCAGCTGGGCACACACAGGGACTGAACTTGACCTGACTCCTGGAGCTGTGGAGTTCTGGATGGGATGCCAGTCTCTAGGAGTCCAAGTCCTCTTGTGGGATGGGGACAGACACATGACACCCACCCAGTTTACTAATGGACTCATGGAGACCATTTCTGCCCCCATCCGGCTTCAACCAATGTGTCTACAATTGTCCCTCAGTATTTGTGGGGAACAGGCTCCAGAAAGAACCTTGGAATACCCAGATCTGAGGGTGCTCGGGTGCTTAGATAAGTGGCACAGGGCTTGCATAGAACCTGAGTGCCTCTCATATGTTCTACACTGTCTGGGTGGCTTCTAATACCTGATACCATGGAAATACTCTGTAAATAGTTGCTGGACTACTGTGTAGGGAACAATAAGAAAAAGCCTGCACCTGTCCAGTGCAAGCACAATCATTTCTCCTAGCATGTCCCATCCACTGCAGATTTAGCTCTTGGCTGCAGGACCCATAGACACAGGGGCCCATCAGGATTGCTCGGTGGTCATCAGGACCCCTGTTGCCAATTGCCCACCCCTCCCCAGGGAACCATTCAGGGCTTTAAATGCTCGAGGTGTTGAGAGAATAAAGAAACAAGAAAATTTGAATATTTGGTCTCAATCTGCCCTGCCCCCTCTCCACAAACCCATCCTGGCTAGAACTCTCACCAAGATGTATTCCCCACATGTGCCAGGCTGAGCCCACACTTGGCCCTAGGAAACTCTTCCAGGTCCAGGCCAGCCCTGGTGGCCCCAGAGTGGCCTCCAAGGCCTCCTCTGTCCATCTGGCCATGTTGGTTGCTGCGTGGGAACAGCACATCTAATCAGTTTCCAGGGCTGGCAGGGCTGGGCTCAGGCTGTGAGCCATAGGTCCCCAAGAGCTAGAGAGCTTAACTGTCCCCGGAGGTGACCTCAGGCCTCGAGGCCCTGGTACTGCTGATCCCCTCCCTTGGGAGAGGCCCTGTGACACAAGTTGAAAAAGGGCCAGTCTGTGTGCTGAAACACATCTCTTCCTGGTCAGCCTTTATTTCATTTTCTAGGGAAGGAAACTGAGGCACACAGGGAATTAGGTCACTCCCCCAAGGCTGGTAAGAGTTGGTACCAAGATGAGAGTGCTGTCTCTAGTAGTTCCATTAGGAAGTTTCTAGATGTTTCCAGAAAGTTCTCCTTGACCTCTCTCCCAGGCATCTCTGACTATAGATGCATGCCCCTGACCAGCCCCTTTGGCCTCACTGAACACCTGAATTGAAACCATCTAGGCCTTGGCAGGATGCATCTTGACCCATCTTGACCCACTTCTCCTGGTGTGCCCCCCTTGGGGGGGAGACCAACTGCATTCTCTACAGCTGATCAGCAGGCAGGGGTGAAGGTGCATCTGACTCTTTAGACAGGAACCCTCAATTCTAGGCTCAGCCAGCCTCGACCTCCTGCAGGAAATGGGCTGTGTGACCATTGCAGGTTCCTGGTCCTTTCTGGACCCATGCAGGAGGATAGGAAGACACCATGTCAGCTGTGGGGTGTGGTCTCAGAGCCTGGACATGGGGCCTCCTGGCTATGGCTCTAACTTCTGATCCCAGTGGTCCCTGGTTCCTTGCTACCTCGTGCCCTCTGCATGCCAGATCTAAGCTCCTTCCTCTGGGGATCACACCCAGAACCTCAGTGTTGCTCTAGAAAGCCTAGGACAGCCTGAGCAAACAGAGAGCCTGAGCTGGCCACTGAGGTCAAGGGCCAGTGAGAGTCACAGTGAGCCAGGGCAGAATCACAACAGAGTTTACAAGAAAGAGCCAATCAACTCAAACTGACAAACCCAACAGATGCTCTGGAGAACTAGGAATTCATGCCTGATGAATCCCAGGCTTGGAATGTTTCAGTAACCTAGGAAGACAGTATACATAGTGGGTCTGTCCATCCTTTAACTGTTATCGAGCTTTTACTAAGTACAGGGCACTGGAGACAGCAGTGAACCACACAGATAGCTGTTGGGGAACTTGGAGAGAGACTGCCGCTACCTTTCAGAGGAAATGCTGCAGGTTGGTACCCAACAGACTGGCCTAGAAGAACGCATTGTCCCTGTTCTGGGGAGTAGATCGGGTAACTGTACTGGTTACCTCCGAGAGCCCACCAGTCCCAACAGGTGTGAAGTCACGCAGTGCAAGCGTCCAGACGCACAACCTGTCTATAATTGATTTCAGGTCACTTGGTGGGGGTCGGGGCCTCACCCCTTGCTTTCTCCCAGCCATCAAGACTGCAGCTATGTTTGTAGCAGGGCACTGTGGCCACAGGCCCCTTGAACAGGCAGCCTCTTGCGTGTTTCTGCGGCATAGTGGATTCCCAGCCTTCTGGACCACAGCTATAAAATCTGCAAGAGGCATTTTGGGAAACATTCTTCTTCGTTTTAAAGGTTTCCTTGTCTTTTCTAAGTGGCTCCAAATTAGAGGAAGGCTCCAGACAGAGGCAGGGTCTGGAAAGGAGGGGACAGCAGGGAAAAAACAGACCATCCCCTAATTGCCCTCAAAATCTCAGTCATTTCATCAGTAATTAGCAAGCTGGGAATGCAAGAGGAAGCTTCTTTTGGGGATGGAAGGAGGAGAAAGCCAAGCAGCCTAAAATCTGGGTTCTGGCTGGATTATTAGCTGCTATGGCCAGAACCAACCTCCGCCCTCTGGGCAGCTTGCCTCTTGGGAGCCCCACAATTCTCCTGGGTGTGGGGACCATGGGGCTGTCCCCACCCCCAACCTGGAGTCTCTTTCTGTATATGTGACCAAAGAGAAACCAGGGATGGTGGCAAGGGGCTGGCAATGGCAACCTGTGGTTTTGGGTGTTTCCCTGGACCCAGCAGGATTTGTGTCCCTAGACCACAGGGAGCTGTCATTCAGTGTGGTGACATTTGGGGAATGGTAAGGAGCTGGGCTTTCTGGATAGACTAAACAGGGAAGGCCTTGTATCTATCTTCCTGGCTCTTTCCAAGGGCCTGGGGGCCACTGTTCCAGCAATGCATTCTGGGAGCCTGAGAGATATGCCTCTTGTCTCAGTGACCAGGTCACAGGCAGTCACAATTCCAACCAATGACCAGACACGAGTCAAATCCACTGTTGGTAAGTGGCACCATGTCCTGGGTAGGGAATAATGGCTTTACTACTGGTCCCCTCACAGGAGACTGCTTTGGTAAGATTGCCCTATAAAGAATCAGCCTAACCATTATGATGGTGCATGCTTGTAACCCCAGCATTGAGAAGCTGAGACAGGAAGATCACCACAAGTATTTAGCTCCAGCCTGAGCTACACAGTGGGTTCAAGGCCAGCCTGAGCTACATAGCAAGACCCTGTCAAACAACAAAGAAACAACAACAACAAAAAGAATCACCCCAAAGCCTAGTGGTGTATTCCTCGGGTCAGAGGCCCATTAATGGCTGTGTGAGGATGGCTGTCATGAAATCTGGGACTCCCACAGTGAAAATGGTCTTGCTGAAGCCATCTAGAAGTGGAAGGCTCAATATGGTGGCTCAAGGCTGCCACACAAATATCCTCAAAAACAAGGTGGGCAAAGTGACAAAGCCTCAGAAATTGCA
The DNA here is from genome assembly GCA_002564285.1 of Tympanoctomys barrerae. NCBI lineage: Eukaryota > Metazoa > Chordata > Mammalia > Rodentia > Octodontidae > Tympanoctomys > Tympanoctomys barrerae. The sequence goes on along the minus strand of NDGN011552394.1, from coordinate 1,163 downwards.
CAGTGACACTTCTGCTTTGATAAAGATTGCCCTGTGAAGAATCAGCCAACGAATATGGTGGTGTATGACAGATATGTGACCTACCTGTCTGGTCTGTCCTCTCTTGGTCAAAGCAGCCACCCAAGCCTGCTTGTTGGCAAAGAAAGAAGATACAGGCCCTGCTTCCCAAAGGTGGAGTGCTAAGGAATTGGCAGATTTTTGGTTTTGTACACTGAATTACAGAGAAAGAAAGGAGGGAAAGAAAGAAAAGAAAAAGTTGGAGATGGGATCTTGCTAAGTTGACAAACTGCCCAGGCTAGGCTTGAACCTATGCCCTTCCTGCCTCAGCTTCCCAAAGTGCTGGGTTTACACCTTGCCTGGCCTAGTGACAGCCCCCACTCCCACCCAGCCAGGGCTCAGTGATTCTCAGAAAGTGGCATTTGGTCTTGGAGCTGGCAGAGAGAGCTGGAATTGAGACTCAAGCCCAAGGGATTCTGTCCCACAGCCAAGGACATGAGCCTAGAGAGGCAGGAAGTTCCTCCAGAGTGGGACACTGTGGTGGGTGGCAGTCTACACCAGGAAGTCTTGAGTTTGGAGAAGGTTCTTAGCAGGAAAGAGGGGCCAGGCTGAGAGCATGCAGGGACAGTCTGTGTGCCATCTCCCTCCCGCTCAGCCTGGGCACCAGCAGCAGACCTGCTGGGCCCAGTGTCCACACAGGCTCTCCTGAGCCCCTGACCAGCTGGGGCATAGAGGCTCCTGCCTCCCTCCTTACAGCTGCCTGACAGCTATAGGAATGCAGCTTAGAGGCCCAGGGCCACTTCCTCCTGCTGCTGCTGTGTCAACCCTCACCTTCACTAGGGTGGACAAGGGTGCTTAGAGGACCCAGGCCATGCTCCGTGCCCAGTGTAGGGGGTGTTGCTAGGGGGCTCAGTGCAGAAAAGAACACAGCATAAGAAGAGCCCAAGAGAAATCTGGTGAGGTACTGTATGTGCTATAATCCCAGCACTCTAGGAGGCTGAGGCAAGAGGATTATAAATGCAAGCCTAGCCGAGGCGATTTAGGGAAATCTTATCTCAAAAAGCAAAACTGGGGATGTAGCTCAGTACAAAGGATCTAATTTTGATCTCCAGTACTGAAAAATAATAACAGCTCACCTAAGTTTGAAGACCAAAATTAGAGAAAAA
>NDGN011552388.1:0-11688 GCA_002564285.1 Tympanoctomys barrerae | reverse complement strand
CCTTGATCAGAAAATTTGGGACACAACTGAGTTACATGATGTTATAGTACAGGTTCTCCTATGAAGGACACAGAATTTGAAGGAGTGTTGTGTTAGTTGATACATTATGTCAATATTTCACTGAATCATCGCCGGGAGATCTCAGCATAGGGACCTAGCCCTGCAGGTGGGCAGGGCCCAGGAATTGAGAAAGGCAGAAAGCTGCCCTGCCTGGTTTCCTGCCAACCTGCCCCACTTCCGTGGAGAAGTTTCAGTCTTTGGAGGAGCTTGGTCTTGGCAGCCGCACCACTTTGACAGAGTTCTGATCTTCAGTGTTGAGTGGCAGTCTTCGCAGTCAGCGCAGAAGGAAAAGAGAGGTTTGATGGACGCCTCAGCTGCTGCTCCTCCTCTGCTCTTCATTGTTTTCTGCCCCATGAACTGCTTTCATTTGCCTTGGAGCCAGCGGAATATGGACTGAACCCTCCAGTAACTGTGAGCTAAATAAACCTTTCCTTCCTTCATTTTGAGTGTCAGGTATTTGTCCCAGCAATGAGTAAAACGTAACTAAGACAAGTGTACACCAGGTTTTTGAAGCCATACACTGTATTTAGAAAGCCAACTCAGTGGCAAACAGAAGCAGTAATAGACAAGTACAGATAAGCAAAACAGATACACAGAAGAAAGACGTAAACTCAAAAGCTGACTCTTTGATGCTGAGGGAGAAGGTAATCGGTCAGACAGGAGCTGGAGCTGGAATACCGACAGTTTTGCTGTGGGCTAAAAATTCTGCCAAAAGGCTTAAGTCCTGAATTTGGGGGTCCACAAAGTAGCTGACATAAACACATTCTTTCCCCCTTGCAAAATGCCTCTCCTATCTAGTCTTAAACCATCTAATTCACATGGTTACCCCCAGGGTAACATTTTGTTGACATAGGATGAATTATGGTATCCCAGTTAGGTCTCATTTACACACATTTCCATTGACATTTTTATTAACCACCCTAACCCCTTCCCCGTGATGCTTTGCTGGTTCCCACCAAGACCATATAAAATAAAAAACTCCTCTTCCCAATGTGAAGGACTCACAGTTAACTAGAAAAATCCCCATTAGCTACAGATCTGTGACTCCTCCTTAAATTCAAGGACCACAATAAAACAAAAAACAAAACAACCCCCCCCAAAAAAAACCTTAGTCCTCGAGACAGTTGCCTCCTTAGGCTCTGCCCAGTTTGACATCTACCAAGTACACTCTCCTCTCTAATAAAGCCACCTCTATTATTACTCAATAAAATGCTTGCTAAAAGACTTTTATTTTCGGACTTTGGGTCTGTCTGTGGACTTTCCTTCAAATCTTCTTGGGCAAGGTCCATGAGCTGAGACCACCACACAATACACTGCATCTCCCAGCCTAGGCTGATCCCCAAATTCTGGTACCAACACTTATGTCCTGGCACTCACACTATTTTGAGGCCCACCTCCCACACTGCCCTTGGACTGCCTATGATACTTCAACATTCTTACATAAATTGCATGATTCCTTTAAGTTAACTCAAGTTGCTTTCCATTTCTTGGAGTCAAAGAATTTTCATTAACATAACATATGTGTGTTATGACTTGGAACATGTTGCCAAGTTCTTCTCTAGAAAGTTCTTTGTATAATTTATCCAACAATAGCTGTCTGTTTCTCTGCACTCATTCTACCACTGGATAATTCCATTCTCTCAAATCTTCACAAGTTCCCTGTTATAGTCCAATGATTAGCATGCTCAGAAATAGCTTTTGAACACTCTGGCTTTGCTTCAGAAATACATAAAGAATGAATATCAGGAAGATATTTTGACTTAGAGAACAAGGACTCCAATTGATATGTTTGGATTGTCTTCCATTGGGAAAATGATGAGATCATTTGTAGCCAAATATGGAACAATAACATCATGTTAAGAAAGGGAATCTTTGAATGAATAGAGGGGAGGGGGGTGAGTATGTACTGCACAAGTCAAAGATGAAGGGCACACAGTGGGCACCTTTGGAATCTCAAAGAAACTGCCCAATCCATAAATATTTTCTCTTCTTATGAACCCACTGATACTTAAAACCAGTCCCTTAAAGGGATACCCAAACAACCACACTCTAACTGATAATAACTTTATACAATAAGGTAAGTTATGAGTATAACTAAGCAGGGGGTTATCATTTTACAAGTAAAGGTATTCTGAACGCTATGAGTAAGTAAAAGATATAAAATTTCTGAAAGCATCTAGGATGGATAGATAACTAAAATCCACATGTATAAATCAATATATTCTAGATAATACTGCTTAAAATAACACAGCAGATTATATCACTCAAAATTACAAGTGATTTATAAAATAAGAACTGGCATAAAGGAAATAGGAAGAAAAATTCTAAATTATATTTATAAAAATAAAGGTTGCTCAAATATGCTTGAAGATGAGACTACTAATGGTATAAGCTGCAGGTTATCTCCTGAATTCCTTTAAAGCTCAATAAAGTGATATTTAGAAACTGACAAAAGGGCCCTTCTGGAAGTGAAGCCCAAGAGCTCCATTAAATGTTAAATTCATATGTTGGATAAGAAAGCACATATTAAAACATATATGAAAAATTACCATAAAGCTATATTAACCAAAAAAGTACGATATGGCCAATAGAACAAATAGGAAGAATGAATCAAATAAACACTCAGATATGTATACATATTTGATGTATGATAAAAGCTATACTTCAAATCTGTGGGAAGATAATAGATTACTGAGTTATATTTGAGAAAAATAAAGTTGGCACCACTATGTATCTGTCACATTCAGTTATAAGCATCCAGTACTATCATTGGCTAGTTCAAGCAGAAAACAAATCCATTATATGGTCTTAAAGGGCACACAGAATCATAAAATACTAAGGAGAAAACACAAAGACTAAATGTGTCAGGGACTGACTTCGAAAGCTGTATGGAAAGGTCTGGGCTTGGAGTGTCTGTGGCAAATGGCTGAGTTTGTGCAACAGATGCCAGATTTGAAATCTTGGTGCCTTGGTAGTGTCTGAATCCATGAAATGAATACCATTTTATTTTCTCTTCTCAACTTCTTTTAAAAGTCAAGAACAATACAAAAATACTCAATGAAAGAAACTAAATCATGTTAGTAACACTAATGACATGGAAGTATCAGAGCTGTAGGTTTTAATTTTGAAGTCTGTAAAAAACAAGGATATATAGATATATTTAAACTAATTAATATATTAAATATTAATATTCCACATATATCCATGTAGTATATAATATAGTGGAGGATGGGCATCCTAAAATTATCAGTGTGAATGGTTTGAGCTAGCATTGGTGTATCCTATGGTCTATCATGTATTTATTAAAAGGATTAGAAAGTATATTTAATGGTATGAAAATCTGTTCACACTCGATCATTGGACTTTGAAATCAGATGATAGAATGTGAAGATTATAAGCACATTTCTAATTAGTCCCATAAATTGTGTTATATGTAATATATTAATGAATATATTAAATGTGAAATGGATGGCTAACTTCTAACATATAACAGTACAAATATACACACATATTTGTGTGGGGAGAAAGAGAATAAGTTAGAAGGTTAAGGCCATCTGTTAAAATAGTTATGATCACTATCTCAGAAAAAAAGATTGTTTGTTTTATTCCTATATTTCTTTAGTTTATTGGTACATTTTAGACCTACATAATAATAACATTCATCGCAGGCAATTTGTACCTGTACCTGATACATCTTGCTTCTTTTTTCCCATCCTCCTCACATCCCTTCAATGCTTCATCCTCTTCTTATTCAAAAAAGCTTTATTTCCCTTTTTTCTTCTATTCTTGGTTCTTTCCTTGGTTCCACTTTCCTTTCTCCCTCCCTCTCCCTTGTTCCCCTCCACATTTGAACATTTTGATCCCATTCCTGAATAACTATTATACATTTTGGTCCTTCTTTACCCTTTCAATTCCTCATGCCACAGAAACAAATGAAATATTTAAATATGTTTGTCAAAATATTTAAGAGTATGGTCTCAAAGTAAATTCTTTCCATTATAAATGTCTCAAATTCATCATTTTCTCTGTCTGAGTAGTACTCCATTGTCTAAAAACATAACATCTTTTTATTCATTCATTGGTTGATGGGCATTTGGGCTATTTCTAATAGTTACTACAAACTGTGCTTAATTGTACAAAACTGTACTTATTATATACAAACTGTATATAATGCAGAGTAGCTTCTTTGTTAAAGGAGAATGTTTTATTTAAAAATAAAAATAATAATGAAATAATATAATGTAGAACAAAGATTTTTAAAATCTTAAATAAAATAATAGTCAACATACATTTAAGGAAAGTTAACAATTACTGGGAACTTTTTTGAGACACTGTTCTCAAGGCTTTAAATGTATTAATATATCTATTCTCTAAAAAATGATTCAAGAAGTAGATACTTTTATATTTACATTTTACACTGAGAAAACCAAAACAAATATGAGGTTAGGTAAATTGCCTAATGTCATACAACTGGTAGGTGTTAAGTGCACAGCTCACAAACTCCCAATCTCAACACTAAATAGTGTCATTGCTATGAATGCCAGATAACAGATTACTGGTAGCAACATACAATAGAATTCAGTCCTTAATTTAAATTGTACAATTCAGGGCCAGTGAGATACCTCAGCAGTCTAAAGCACCTGCTTAGGCAAACTTAGGCAGGTGCAGGGGACTGAAGTTCAATCCCCAGAATCACATATGGGGTCAGCCCTGCCCTCAGGGTGGGTTGAGTCAGCCAAAATAAATAAATAACAATTCAGTGATTCCAACTGAACATTTTTATAATCCCAAGAGGATTCCCATCCTCTGTTGTCATATCTTCCTATCATACATCATATTAATACTTTCCTAGAATAATTTAGCATATTCTTACACCAGCTTTTGATGACAATACCTAATATGTTTACTACACAGGTGAGAAAATTAAGGTGGTGGGAAGTCACGGAACTTGTCCAAGTTTATGCCAGAGTAAATAGTAGAACTGAGGCTGAAATTCAGGCAGAGCAAGTTCTAACTGCTCTGCCATACAAGTACATCTTATAGTACAAAAATGAAAACTCATGTAGAGGCAAGAATTATTCTAGTAATATGAGGATAGTTTACCTTATGCACCTCATAATATCAATCATATCAATAATTTTAATTTAAAAGGTTATATGCCATTATAAACTGTGCCAATATCAACCTGGGTGTACAGGAAAATAGCTGAGTCAAATGGGATCACTAAACTTAGTTTGTTGAGGAATCTCCACACTCATTTCCACAGTGGTTGCACCAGGCCACACTCTCACCAACAGTGGAGAAGCGTCTCGTTTTCTCCACAGCCCTGGCAGAATTTGGTATTGGTTGTTTCCTTGATAATAGCCATTGTTTCTGGAGTGAGATGGAATCTCAGCATTGTTTTAATTTGCATTTCTGGAGTAACAAGTGATATTGAAGTTCTTTTTCATATATTTATTTGATGTCTGTACTTCTGAGAAGTGTCCATTTATGTCAAATGCCCACTTTTGGATTGGATCTTTGAATTTGGAGGGTCTGATATTTTTTCTGTTGTTTATATGTTCTAAATATTAGTCCTTTATCTGAAGAACAGCTGGCATAATGTTTCCCCTGTGGGTTGTCTTTTCACTCTGTTAGTGATTTATTTTGCTATGCAAATCTTTTAATAAAATGATATCCAGTTGGTAATTCTCTATGATAATTTCTCTGTGATCCAGGTTTTGTTTACAAAGTCTTTACCTATACCTGTGTCTTCTAGAGTTCTGTCTAGTCTTTCCTCCAGTAGTTTTAGAGCTTCTGTTTTAATAATTAGATTTTGAATCCTCTTTGACTTTAGCTTTAGTGCATGATAATAGTTATGAGTCTAGTTTTAGTGTTTGGCATGTGGAAATCCAGTTCTTCCAGCACCATTTGTTAAAGAGACGATCTTCCTTCCAGTGAACACATTTGGCCCTTTTGTCAAAGAAGGTGGTTATGTTCAGAGTTATTCCAGATGTCCATCAACCAATAAGTGGATTTTTAAAAGTGCTTTTTTATATGTAGTGGAATATTACTTAGCCATAAAGAAAGATAAAATTGAGACATTTATAGCTAAATGGATGAACCTTAGTGAAATAAATCAGACACAACATGTGTAAAGATAGCATCTCTCATGTGAAAAACAATGTAATTAAGAATAAAACTATACAATAGATGTTGTAAAATGGGAAGAAACTGTTCAAAAGTAAAAGGGAACTGGAGAAGAAGGGGAAAGAAAAGAAGGAAAAGAAAACATGAGAAAAGAAAAATAAAATAATGAGCTTTGAGAATGGGGCAAGGGGTTTGAAAGAAGGAGTTGGGGTGGAGGAAGAGAAATCAAGATGTATCACATATAGGTACAAATTCTCTGTAATGAATATGACCATTGTGTGTACATTGTATCAATAAACAAGAAATAAAAAAGAGAGTAAAAAAAAAGAAAAAGTCATAAAGCAGAAAGCATTTGATCATATTACGTGTCTATTTCTAAGAGAAAAAAGATGGATCTTTAAAATGTCTATTAAAAACTAAATAACAAAAATTATAAAAGCTTCTTAGTAAATAAGAGCAGAAAGATCTCATCCTTCTATCTCAAGTAGCTGTAACACTTAGCATTGGTGCAAGGAAGAGACGCAGATGTGTTAAGACATCTGACATCCTTATCTTATCCCAAATTAAGATGTGTCTATTGACATTGTCTTAAATGAACATTAAGTTAATGCCATTGTTTTCATTATCATTGTTAACTAAACTTAAATTTTGAGTAATATTTCTCTTAAAAAAAAACTAAAATAATGATATAATACATAATTGGGTAAATATTAAATTCATTTTCAGTAACACTGAATTTCAGTAGTCCAGAAAGGCTTTTTTAAGAAAAAGAGATCAATGTGTATGGGAGTGGCAGTGGGAGTGAGGTTAGAGCTCATATCTGTCTTTAAGGCTTAACATTACCCATAAACGGGAAGTCTTTAAGTCCTGCTTCATCTCCCAAAAATGCATACCAGCTAACATTCTTTACATTCTTTTCCTTGCCTATTTTGCCTGGAAAAATACTTGAAACCACAATGTAAGACCAACAGTTCATTTTTTTGTGTCAGTATTTTAACTGGAAGGAAAAGGAGAGGATTTCTTTCATGGATCTTTAGGTTGTGGTGATTTGATACTTTCTTATTTATGAGATTTATTACCCACATGGAAAAGGTGGGGTTCTTTTTCTTTTTTTCCTTTTTATTTCACAAAATGAGTATGGAAACTGAGCCTCCAATATTATATATTTCCCTTTCCCCCTGACCTACTATTCAAAGCGTCCAGTTCTGTGGAGTAAAAATAATGGACCCTAGAGTCCATTGAAGTCTGTGTGCCTTCAAGGAAATTACAGAGAGCACTGTCATAGTCCTCTTATGAACTGGACTACTAGAGTTACCCATCCTGAAGGGAATCCTCAGCTTTGTAACCCCAAAGCCCAACCATGCTTGTTTCTCAGGGGACCATCAGTATATACAAGAGTTTGATTTAACAAGTTTATTAAAACATTTGATAAAATGCCCACTTAGGCATTTTTATTCTCCTTCCCTATCTAAAGACTTTGGTAGCTAAGATGTCACTATATTAATTTGTCTTCAGAGAGAGGATCAGGTTCTGGGTTGTGACAGAAAGAAAGAAAACTGACTTAGAGTCAGAAGCCCTGGTCTGAATTCCAAATTAGCCACTTAAGTATTATGTGTGATTGTGGCTCAGACACTTACCCTGTTAGTCCACTAAAATTAGCCTCATCCATGTATTAATCACTTACTGGTAATCAAGTCCAATAACCTTTTTTATTAAAATCTCAATTACCTGACCTATGGCTCTGGGTCCTGTTAATCACCAGTCCTCTTTAGGCTTTCATGATTCACTTTTCTGGTTTTTCTCCCCATTGTAAACTGATTCTTGGTTTTTAGTGGGTTTTTTTTCTTTTCTTTTTCAATAACACACCTCCTGCATCTACAATCTGTCTCAGAATTGTATACTTGGATTTAAATTACTTTTCATGAGTGGACTCATCCAAAGCCACAAACACATTCAAGCTCCAAAAAGTTATGCTGAGACCTAGACCTACAGAACGAACATCTGCCCCCTGAGAACACCATGGCAACCTGAACCTATCATCTGTCTCCATAACTCCCATCCTGCCCTAATCAGAAAATAAGCTCTTCCAGTGAAGTTGATGCTGCTAGTCTGTGGATGGCACTTTAATTAACAAGTTGAGAAACAAGGATTTTTTTTTAAGTCATAATGACATCACTGAATCTTGCAGATGTGACCTTGTTTGCCTCCTTTTGGTCCATCCCTGTCTCCACTACCCCACCAGAAGACAATCCTAACTCAAGATTGTTTGACTTCTCCAATAAGCAGCCTCTCCACTTTCCAGGTGTCCCTGACACATTTCTTAATCCCATGAATTTACTTACATACACTTTTCATGACCTTTTATCAAATGCAGATCTGAGGCTTTCTGTGTATCAAGTGATTTCCGTTCCTTTATTTGTGCAGTCCCTGATGGTCTGCTTTCATAGTATTTTTTTTTCCTTGTCCATTTCCCTTCCAATATCCCTTGCACTTGAAATATCACTTCTATTTTCTCAAAGATATCATGTATCCTTGCTTTACTGCTTTCCATTCTTTCTTCTTTCTCATCCTCCTGTAATCAGTTTGTCCCTTTCACAAGAAGTCTTCCCTTTCCCTTAGGGTGACAGATTGCATTAGTGGTCCCAGTTCCTTGCCACTTTGTGTCATTTGTATTTTTGCCATGGCCTCTGATGATCAAAGCATGCTTTCCACACCTGAGCTCTGAGGTTGGCCTGGAGCTCTGTTTTGGACCATAGCAGAAAAACAGGAATAATAATATCTTTCTTCCAAACCCCTTTAAACAAACTCCTAGTGGCACAGCTGAACCTATTCTAGGAGAGAGACACTGCCTGAAACAGAATTCCTCCAGTGAGCTGAGCTGATTCCATATAGTTTTGACAAGTAGGCCTTCAGATGAGCCACAGGCATGCAAGGTAAAGACTCATTGCTTTTTTTATTGTTACCTGAAACAAGATTCTGTGGTTGTTTGTTATTTAGTATATTGTAGTAATAAGTTAGTGAATGTATTCATATCTGAGATAGCTTATTTTTCCCTTCCATTGTCCTTCCATGGCACAATTGCTTGCTTCTGTCCAGATATTCTCTAAGTGGAAAGTGAAACTGGAACCCTAACCTGTGGCCACTACTACTGAGTACATTACAAACTTCAGGCAAATGACTGGCCTAGCATCCCAGCAAAGTCTTTTAAAAAGGCAAAATCATTCACTCTAAGTGGAGCTTTCAACATTTTCTTTTAAGTTGTTAATTCTGTAGCCAAAACAATTTTGTCTTAAACTTCAATTATTTATATATTTGACAACTATAGGAAGAAAGATCTATAATTGTCTATTATGAATAAACTAACACCAAGCTTATTTAGGGAACCTACCTCTCCTAAAAACTGTAGGGAGACATACTACATAGCTGGCTGGCAAGCATAAAGTTCTGAGTTCTATCCTTGATAGCAAAAAGAAAAAAAAGCCACAAAATTATATTACCTGAAAAGCTTTGCATGTAAAAATACTATGATTTTTTTTCCATGTTTTTGGCTGAGATATGTGTTTGAAATGAGCAAATGTTTAGGAATTAGGTTCCATCAAGAAAGAGCTCAGTATTCCAGAAACCTATGTCTTCCAAAGGTGAGGTCACATCAAATATTTTTGAGCCAGAGTGCTATTGAGATAGATTAGCAGACTAAACACCTGCTTAGGCAAGCAACAGACCAGGATCCGATCCCTGGCCCTGCCCTGGGCACACTGAGCCAGCCTTTGAGCCTGGGCGTGGTGGTGCACACCTATAATCCCAGTACTAGGGAGACTAAAAACAGGAGGAGGCTTACTATGAGTTCATGCTGTGTCATGAGACCCTGTACCAAATATATATATGGGAAGATGTACAGAAGACACTGCACTGTCTTGGGTAAATGTGACCAGCTCACAGTTCAAACCCAGAAGAATAGACACACAGAAAACCTCAGTATAAGTCCAGAGAAAGATGAGTCAGAACCTAATTCTCCCACTCATGGAAAGGTATTGCTGCCACTGTTTAGAATGACATGTAACCTCAGGTATAGGTGAGAGATAGCAATGCCTGTGTGGACTACTTCTCCAGAATTGCCTCTCTTGAAACAACAGAGCACTGGGTAAAGTAGAATAGGTGAAGAAAGCAAACAAAGCTATTTTTCTTTATCAAAACTGTTTTCTTTCATGGAAAATCACAAATATGCATGATGTTCTGAAAATCCATAATAGAAACAAAGGCATAAAATTAGAACTACTCTGCTTCTGGAAGGATCCTTTATAATAGCAAGGAAACCAGTATGAAATATCCATAGGCATAAGCAAGTGGTGAAGGTACTAGTTAGAAAAGGTTCTGCGTGGGACTAATGAAATGAGATATAGAAGATTACAAAACAAGAGGTCAGGAACATCCCTCTTGCTCTGCAGAGGTACAAGAACTATTTCGTTTATTTATCTATTTATTTACTTGTCACAGGGTCTCACTATTCAGCTCAGACTCCTAGAGATCCTCCTGTCTCAGGCTCCCCAGGGCTGGGATTACAGGCGTGCACTGTGCCCAGAGTTCTGGGCCGACATGTCATGTGGTAGTGGGAATCGAACCCAGGTCCTTATGTTTGCCAGGCAGGCACTTAGTCTACCAACCTATCTCCCCAGCCCAGTAAGAGAACTACTGAAGTGAATACTGGGAAGAGAAAATCATCAGAGACCTAAATAGGAATGGTTTGCACATAGACTAACAGGATAAAATTGAGAATGGAAGTTCAAGTCTTGCCTATTATAGAAGAAGGGAAGTCAGTGTCAGATGTTTACGTGCCCCCTCAGGAGCAACACTAAGAAAAAAGTGAGAATTCTGCCAGTACAATAGGAATCTGGAGGAGGAACTAAAGACATAACGATTATTATCACGGACACAGTAGGCCTGGATTTTGGATGTCATCTGCCAAAAATTACACACAAACACACACATCAAAAACAAAGGTCAGGTGAGTGTGTGGGAGAGCTTCCATCTACCCTGCGCTGGCAGAACCTGATGGTCCCAGCCCAGGTGCAGGGTGGGTGAGACCCTCTAAAACCCCCTTGGGACACACCCACCACTCCAAAGCACCCCCCAACCCCACCCACCCAGTGAGAGTTTCTACCGCTTTCTAAGGATCCCCAGATCCAGTCCTAGCCCAGGCCCAATGAGTGTGTGGGAGAGTTTCTTCTCCCCCCCTACTCCACATGTCCCCACCAGACTCAGCTCAGGCCTGGCATACAGGCATGGAGTGAAATCCTGCAGCTGCAATCCCTGCAGAGAGAGTACAGAACAGAACCACTCAGCTAGTCCAGCAGCAGAACATCTTGCCAGAAAGGCACAAAAGGATCACTCCCAGGGACAGCTGCAGGAAGGAGCTGAGCACAGCAGCCAGACCCAAGGCAGGCAAAGCTGGATAAATCCAAACTTTGTAGATCTACACCTGAACTTCAGTAGGTGCTAAGG
>NDGN011552387.1:3061-18505 GCA_002564285.1 Tympanoctomys barrerae | reverse complement strand
TCAGTAATTCATACAAATTAATAATTTTATAGTGAATCATTTTATTGTACCCAATGCACAATGATTTAATCACTGTAGATGTTTTGTCTGATTAAAACATTTAATAAAAATTTATGTGTCATAAAGTAAATTAGTGAACACTGTTTTTTGTTATTTTCAATGCATTTAAAGCTACCAAACTATTGAACTATAGAAATATTTTAAAGCAAAAACTTGTGAAGTAAGGGAAAGTAAATGCACTGCTATATGTAAATTCAAAGAAAAATAAATCGTATCAATTGAAAAACTTCTGAGTTAGTCATAACTAAGGACAAATACTCATCAGATCAAGGCATCATATAGTACATTTACCATTGAATTTATAGGTTAAAAAGTAACGCTGAAAATATGAGAGACAGTGTAAACATAAAATGCATTACATTCTTCCTGTGACTTTTATGGTAAGCACTATTATGTATTGTCTTACAATTGACTTTCATCAATCCAGCCAATTTTACCTTTTAACTTTCAGAAATACTATAGCGTTCCAGGAATGCCAGTTCTTACCATTAAGTAACTTCAGAAACATGGAGGTACTTAGGTTACAATTTGGCATAGATTTCTTGACATGGCTATTACACTTCACTTAGTCTGTTAAGTCCAACTCATCCCAGAATGCATCTCTACGAAAGTGACCATTTATCTTTAGCTTTGTACTTACAAGAGACAAACAATGCATAACCCATTAAAAATAGATCCTATGTATTCAAGAAAAAATGAAATTGCCTTTTACTACCAATATAGCAAACTCTGCATGAGAATCTACCTGATCTACATTACACATTCCTATTTAAGAGAAAGTTTCATCAATTTGCTTTGACTTAACTCAGTAAAAATCTGTGCAATGAAGTGACCATTTGTAAGTAAGAAACACTATCCATTTCCATACTGTTGAATAGAATTCATTCTTTTTTGGTGTTGAAGATAAGTTTTGCATATTAAAAGCACCAAGGTAACAATTGAAGGAGCATATTAATAAATCTTGTCTATAAAGCTTACAAAGCTTGTGAGGAACAATGACTTTGTTGACACTAGACAAAAGAAATAGTAGTAGTTCTCTTTCTATTTTCCAAACTACCAATGTAATATCTGCAAGGTATTATGCAATATTGGACTATAGATTAAAAAGTGTGGTTTGTGCCTGATAGATTCTTCTTAGGTTTCAAGAGGATATAAGCAGCTACTTGAAGACTGGGTGTCATGGCCAAAAGATACTTAGAGTCTGCAGATTCCCACCTTCCAGGACCAGCTGTGATAGAGCTGGTGACCAGCTTTGGAAAGCATGATGCCTGCGTTTTTAAGTAGTGCACTTTGGAAGGAATCCAATCCAGATTCATACAGAATTTAACAAGAATTTAGTTTTGCTGTAAACTAAAATTGCTGAAAGACAGTGGAACATTTCAAAATTTTCAAAAAGGAGTTCTCTGAGGTCTCACTATTGCTGTGGTATACGTCAACTTGACTTAATTAGTCAAATGCTGGCATGGATAGCATTGTCTGTTTATATAAAAGGATGGCCAGAGGCCTATGCCAGGATCTCAAGCAGCAAAGCCAAGATCTGTACAAGAGGATGGTCAGATTTTACACAGAAAAAGAATGGTTTTCTATTTTTTAAAAGTTACAAAATTTAGGCAGCAGAAAATGTATACCACCCACAAAGAATGAAACACTTAGTACCTGGCCATTTTTAAGAAAGGTCGGATAATCGTGCCCTTGTAAGCCACTCCTAGGCACATTAAATGCACTCCTGAAAGGCAAACTCAAGGCATTAGAGAAGTTCATCCCCTACATCCTAAACACAGATTTCTGGAAACAGATGATTCACAATATTGCAAAATTGCTGTATATCAGTATTAGGTAAGACCCTCTCACATAAGTGTTTTAAAGGAAAGCTTCACCTGTCCCTGTTTCACATGTACAGGGAAAGATAACTTGTGGTTTTATTTCATATCCTTCTGTAACAATAGTACCTCTTCTATATCTTGGGCATTTCTAAAGTGAAAAACATGCAGCTAATTATTAGGAAAGGGAAATGAAAAAGATTTTTCTTTCATTCATTAATTCAAATAAACACTCTCGGTATTTTTGGAAGCAGTATATAATATTCTTGAAATATTATTTTATGCTATTATTTAAATCTTACAGATAATTTTATTGCTTAACTAGCATTAGAAATTCAAAGAACATGGTTCACTAGTTTAGTTTATATTGTGAGTAGTGGGAGAAAAAAGATAAATAAAATGAGAATAAAATTTAATGAAATATTTTAAATAATCTGAATATTTATGTTTGTTTGAGAAAAAAAAAGAGCTAAGGGGGACATGGACAGAAGGACCCAACGTATAAATTATCGTCTCATTCAACACTAGGGCCAATGGTCTTTGTTCTGCTTTTATCCATTATAGACTATAAAAGTCTAAACTTTAGGTTTCCAAAATTTATGTGCATCAAAGTAAACAACACTACATACTTTTACATCAAAGAGATGCAACATGTTTTATGAATGTGGCTACAAATCTTTCTTTTTCTCATACAAACAGATATATGTCATTGTTTCTTCCAATAGGGTATCCATAAATGTGGAGACTGCCATGTTGCCTCCCCCAGGCCCAAGTATGATTGTGCTAGCAAGCAGCCCAAGTTGTATATAAGTGTCTTCCACAAATTGACAATGGAAAGTTCCAAATTAGGTGCCAGTTTTTAGTGACTCCTGTGGTTGGCCCCAATCCCATGCTAGTTGTTACAGCACATGACAAAAAGAAAGAGCAAGAGAAAAAAATGGCAGAGCAGCAAGGAGTTGGGACAGCCAGCTCTCCACAGGGAACAAAAGGCCACGAGGCAGCCCTAGCCTTGCTATGTGATGATCACATTTGCATTGAGTAAAATGGTGAGGAGTTGAGGTTGGATGTGCTAGACAAGTGGCAGCACAGACAAGGCTGTAAATGGCAACAAAGTACTGTTGTGAAAGGGACAAAACAGCCAGATACTGGTTGCAGTTAACTTGTAATATGCTTAGTGGCCAATTCTGGGAAGGAATTTTCTCTAGAGTCACACAGGCCTCAGGAGAAACATTAATTCATATCTCAGGTCCATTTCTCTGGGTTCAACTATGGCTAGTGATGAAAAGTAATTCTAGACCCATGCTACCTTCTTTCTGTCACAAAGACACGTGTGCACCCTAGACCAAACTCACTAGTTTAACCAGGATTCAATTTAAGAAAGTCACCTCTACATGGCCTATGCTGCTAGCTAGAAAACACAATCACTCTTGGCCCTGAGTGGGTGTGAAGCGGTCGTCCTCCACAGTAATCATGGAGATGCAGTACGTTTTAGTAACCACAGGAATCTACACAGGAAGAAAATGTTAAGAGTTTGATATGGCCGAATGTAAGGGAGAGCCTTGTCCACTAAGTAGCTGAACTGAAAGGAATGTTTTCTTAAGGGAAATTATACAATAGAAATAATGAATCTGTGAACACCACTATCCTTCCATTTTTATTCATTTACTTGTGATCCATAAGCATATATTCTCTTTTTATTAGCTTCCATCATCTACATTTGATCTGCTCTCCTAATTGAAGTTTTATCTCTGGTATGTAATACTGTGGCTTCTCAATAAATATCACTATTTTTTTCTGGCCTTTGATATTTAATGAAACCTCTCTCTCTTTCTCTCTCATTCTGTCTGTCTGTCTCTCATTCTGTCTGTCTGTCTCTCATTCTGTCTGTCTCTCTGCATACTCAATCTTTTTGCAAATGTTGTTCTCTACACCCATCTACAGTTTATCACCTCCACTACCACCACAATAATCCATATCATTCTCATCTCTCTTATAGTCTATTGGAATTGACTTGTAACTACTCTTTCTATTTTATTCTTGACTCCTACAGTACTACACAATCTATAGGATTTTATGAGACCAATTTAAATAGACTAAGATACTTGAAATTACAGTTTCTAGTCATTTTTATTATTTATGTACACTGTGTGATTCCTTGAATACACTGAGTGGGTTCTTGTAGAGTTAAGAAATGAGGAGAAAACTTGGAAACATGAAACCAACAAAAGATTTAAATATGTTAACCTAGAAATTTGGAAGACTTTGCTGTAACGTGACACATTTCACTCATAGCATGGGTCTTATAATAAAAATCATGGAATTTTATCACTGACAATGATTATAGATAAGTTTTAAATAAATACTATACATCAGAGAACCTAACCTTTAGGTATTTTAAATGAATAGAGCTTATTTTTAGAGTATTATTTATAGATAGTTGAATAGATAGTAGAGATCTCTCACATGCCTTTCTGTATTTGTGATCTTTTTAATACCACAAAGAAATACTTAAATTAAATTAATTTTATAAAGAAAATTACGTGAAGTGATTGATTTTCTCCACTCTCTGGAGGTTCACAAATTAAATTTGATGTTCTCTGTTGGTTTGTACAATGACAAGTGCCTCTCTGTGGATGGCTGACTGTCATGCAGAAAGTCTGCATGGGAAGACATGAGTGTGGAGGGGTCAGGCTCAGAGTTTTATAACCTTAATAAGAAATACATTTGGAGAAATATGTCAAGTACTTAACAGTTTATCTTGTGTCACTTTGCCAGAACATTTGTTTCTATACCACCTTCAGCGTCACTCAGGAAGATGTAATTTCAATCAATCAATTCTTATAATGAATACATGTGATAAAACTATCATTTTTATATTTTCAATTATATTATTTTATAAAAATTAAATTAAAAAATCTTGATTTTTTATCATCCTGTGTTTAAATAATTGTACAGGTAAGTGGTTAATTCTCATAGAGGGTGTGTCCTAATTGACCTATAATTCCCATGAGTTCCTATCTTTTGAAGGTCTTTCCAGCTTCCACATCCTCACACTGGAAATCAAGTTCCTGAGAGACATATCTTTAGGGAGATGAACAGCATCCACCCCGTAGCATGCTGACTTCGGTCTCCTAATAATGCAAACAGTATTCATTTTAGTCTCAATGGTCCCAAAATCTCTCTTTCTCTAGCACTGTTCAAGAACCCAAGTCTAAAGATTCAGGGCCGGGGAGGTGGCTCACGAGCCGGGGAGGTGGCTCAGTAGAATAAGTGCTTCCCTGGCAAGCACGAGGGCCTGAGTTCAATCCCCAGTTCCACAAAAAATAAAAGATAAAAAATCAAGATTAATAAAACGTTCAAAGTGGATTCATCTGTGAGACATAATAACTTTTTTAAAACGACGAAAACAAAAAAACCCCATAAGTTTGAGATACCTAAGATACAATGGCAGGATAAGAATAGAACAAAACTTTAATATTCCAAGAGAGAGGAACAGTGAGGAAGAAAGGAATACTTGGTTTCATGCAAGACTGAAACTCAGCAGAGCAAATATTAAACCTTAAAACTCCAAAACTGCCACTTTGTGCTCACTGTTGTGAGGGGTGAGTTCGCAGGACACGTGAGGCCCTGCCTCCATTCTTTGCTTACCTCATCCAACCACATTCTCTTCTGGGGACTATGTACTGCTGTCAGCAGCCTTCCCAGTGTGATAGTTAAGACTCATTAGATTTGATTGACTTGGGACCTTCCCAGGAGAGTTGTGTAGCACACTTTTGGGTGTACCAGAATATGCCATGAAGGCATGACTTTGAGGACTGTATTGGGTCCCTGACCCCTTTCTCTCTGACTGTTCCTGCTTTAGTTTCCAGCCACCATGAACTAACTGTCATTGGTCTATGGAGCATCCCACCATGGGATTCTGACTTGGAGTCAACTAACGCTGGATTAAATCCTCTGAAAACCATGAACCAAGTTAGCCTCTCCTCCCTCAGGTTGAGGATGTCAGGGATTGCACCCCAGTGAGAAGAAGCTGAATACTACACCCACACAAGTGTGGCAGTTTGCTGCAGCTTTACTTTTCTGAGTTCATCATAATGGCTCCACTCCCAAAGTGACTGTAGCTGTATTAGGCATCACTCTACTGAGGGCTTCATGCAACAACCTCATCCCTGTAAAGCTTTATCCAAGCTTCTCAGGAATTGATTTGAAACATGACCTCATAACTGTTGCATTATAAGGTCTGCCAATCCAGCAGCACATAGATGCAGGCACCAGGATGGGCTGCAAACATAAACTTGAGGCTACATGAGTCATTGCTGTTACCACAGTATTTCCACAGGTATCTAAAACCCTGCTTTCCTGGGCTCAGAACTTGAAGTAAATTTATGCTTCCAGGCACATGGGAGTTTGACTTGATGTTGTCCTGAAAGATTCTGAGATGCCCACTTGGTAAGGTTACTGTTAAATATACAGGTGGAATGCCACCCACAGAACAGATCTACTTGAAACTTATTAGCTATTACTAAGGTTTATGTAGAATTTGCACAGACAATAGACCTATGTTCCTTTAGGAACATTGAGAGATGACACACTTAACACTAGGTTTTCAAGTGGATTGTTTACCACTCTTTGACCATCCAACAAAATAAATTTTCATTGACCATGGTTCAGTAAAGAAATATCATCTGCTAATCTTGTTCTCTACTTGAAGTAATCTTATAGATGTCCTGTAAGAAGTACTGGTCAGTTGAAAGATTTTCCTTTATCACTGATCTACAAGGACATTGTGATGCATGTTGTAGTGCTTAAGGAATTTCACTTAGAGTCTATCATATTATGCAGAAGTAGTTCAAAATGAGATCTAAATATTTTGTTCTATAACAAATGAATTAGAATTTCTTTGCAAGCAAAACATATGTGTATATCATTAAAAAGAAAAAAATGTGGCAGTAACAACATTGAAGACTTTTAAACTATCTTTATATGCAAATTTCTTGTGCCTTTAAGAACATTAGTCCAATATCATATAAATTACCTTATTTGATGATAAATTGTTACTCTGCACATCCAGCTTTATGGAGTAGATCAGGCCAAATAAAAAGCTTAAATATTGACTAGAATGTCATGCTTAACTAGCTAACATTAAAGATATCTGATTAGCCATGCTGGCATCACTTGCAAGGCGTGCTAACATTTTGATTGAGACTGGGCATTGTGGCATGTGCCTACAATCCAAGCTCTTGGGAGGCTGTAAACAGGCAGATCACTATGACTCTGATCTATTAGTGAGACCCTGAATGTCAAATAGACCTTTCCCTAAAATACAAATAAATAAATAAACAAAAAGAAAGGTATCTGGTCATTTTGAATGCAACCTTGACACTAATTCCCCTCATAGTTACCATGACCACATTGTGTCTTGATAGATACGATATATGTCATTACTTGACTTTTGAGCCAGATACTGAGTTTCCCATTGAATTCACAGTAATGGCCAGGATTGGATACATTGCCCACGGGAGACCAAGTTAAAGGAATTATTAAGTAGCTGGCAACCCATGTGCTCCCACTCCCATCTGGGAAAACACAAAAAGCCCAGTTCTTTGTTTCCTATCTGTTTTTATAAGTGCTTTACTGCTATGGCAACCAGGCAGGAATGCAGTGCTACCTATATCCTATAGGTGCAGGGTCACAGCAGGAATGTAATACCCCCATATCCTATAGGTGTGAGGTTTCTGGCAGAGGCATTTATGGCTAAGCATGGGCAAATAGTCTGTATCTTATTCCCCTAAATGGGTCCAGTTTTTTCCTTATCTCCTATATGTTTGTGAAGTTCTGACAGGGCAGGGGAAAGAGTGAGGAATGGGGTAATTTAGGCAAGGCTGTTTCTATGTAAATATTTTAGGTAGGGGTTAAACTAAATTGAACTCTGCCTCAATCTTTTCTTCTTCTAAAAATGAATAGGATGTTGTGCTAGATGCCATCCCTTACACCACAAGCCCTTTTAAAGTAGAATTTCACAATAATTTGCTTCTTGTCATACAGAGAATTATCTGCAGAAACTGCTTTAAAGTTATTAACGTTTTCCTTCCAACAATGTGGGAGAAAAGTGGTGGGAAAGGTGGTAAAATATGTGCTGAAAAAAGTCTCTTCTACACATTTCCAGAGTAGATGATTAGTGATTGAGAAGATCCTACATGGTAAATTCACTTCAACTTTCAATATCTTTGCTTTTTTTTATCAATTAACTTTTTTAAAAATTTTATTTTAAGAAAGAGTCTACAGGGTGGTCAGGTTCTCACTACTAGATCAGACTTGTAGTGATCAGCCTGTTTACAACCTCCCAAGAGTTGAGATTACAGGGGTACGCCACCACACCCAGTCTCAATCACCTTCTCCAGCATTCCCCGGGCATGGGGCCAGCATAGCTGGCCCGTGGATTGAACTCCTGGTCCCTGTGCCTATTTGCAGGCACTTTAATCTACTGAGCTATTTTGGCAGGTCTATTTTTGCTTTTTAAAGTACTTTCTTCTTAAGTACGGAATGGAATATTCTTTACCATCTCAGTTTCATTCGAAATGGGACACTGTTGATTACAGGTTAACATAAAAAAGCCAAGAACAATTTTGAAGCAACTGTAATTCTTTCATGGTAGCACATTCAATACTGGCACAATTGCAGCAGCATGACCCATATTCTACCCCTTCTGTCCTGCTCTCACAATTTTAAGATCCAATTTCTTTCTTATTTCCAGATTCTGTGACTACTGCTGGAAAATTTTATTTTGATATAGGTTGTGATATGGTTGATGCATTGAGTCAACTGGAGAAATGTACAAATTTATCTAAGTGGCTCAACAAGGAGACAAGTATCTTACTGGTAAGCATCTTCATCCTGTGCTAGAGAAAGGCATAGAGAAGGTGTGGGTGTTACACTGCCATAGGAGCCTGGGCTTCTTGCCATACAAGGAGGAAAAGATGTTTGTGCTTCTCCTCTTTTGTCCTTGTTGCATTTGCAGTCTTCTGCTACCTTGGGCTGTTGACCCTGAGCCATGCCTCCTGCCTGGGAAGGAGCTAGGACAGACTGAAGCCTCCAAAACTTTTGTCCCAGCAATGAGAGAAAAGTAACTAAGACAGGTTGTACTTTATAACTTATTCCCTATATTTCTGTTAAGTTGATTAGGAAGTTTGGAGAACCATTGCTCACCTGTGGTACAACTGCCCTGAAATAATTCCTTGTAGGTTTTTCATGAAGGAAGAGGCATCTATTCTATAGAAGGAACAATGGCTACTTTCATTGGCCAAAAAAGTGATAGAGGGTTGAAGGATTTTATCCTTACTGAAATATTTTCACATAAATCCTAATTCTCAGTATTGAACTTCTTCCAAATAAATGTCATAACTTTATCACAACAAAACCTCAAATTTTGTCTATTAAATTTTAATATAGAACTGCAAACTACTTATTTAAAATTGTTTTTCTTCTTTAGAAGCAGTCTATAATTACAAAACAGATATTTTAGTGGTACCATTGAAGTATTATAGTATGTCACCCAAATGTTCCTCTTGAATGTAAATTTCTGAGTTCATGATTTCCATCTTTTGAGTTCTGCTTAACTTCATGGAGCTACCAAAAACTCACAGAGACTTTGTACACACGGTGTCTATCAACGTTGTCTAGGTACCTAAACTATTTTCTGTTAACACCTGTGTGCTGAACATCTGGGTTCAGAACTGGCCCCACATCAGTTGCACAGCCTATCAGGCTAAGTAAGCCTAAGGACTGATCAGTTTCAATTTAAAATAAACACATTTCAATTCTTAAAGGAAGGAGTGAAAATTTATTAAGAAAATAAGATTGTATCGGAAAAGAATGGGTGATAGCCATTAAAACCTTTCTAACATTAAATGAAATAATTGCTTAATAGTAGTAACCTTGTTTCCACCACTTTGCTAACTCTATTCGTTATGTTGTAGTATGAAATGCCTCTGAACATGTCATCCTAGATTTTAGAAAACTGCTCTGACTGTAATTCTTAGAAAATGTTGAAAATACAAATGGAACTTTAAAAAATTGTTAGACTTTTACAATGGTTAGAAAATATTTTATGTTAGAAAATAAATGTAACTATTTCTAAAAATCTGTACCTCTTTCAGATAATTAATGAATATATTATTATTATTATGGAAATAGGGTCTCCCTCTGTAGTTCAAACTGTCCTTCAATTCATTATGTAGCTCTGAAATTCCTCAAACTTGCAGTGATCCTCTTGCCTCAGCCTCTAAAGTGCTCGAGATTAGAGACGTGTGACACCATGCCTGAGTTCTGCTTAACTTCATGGAGCTACCATAAAGCAATTATTGAATAACTGATGCTTTAATCAATTTAGAATACATAATTATCCTATATATTTGAAAATATTCCTAGAATATGAAAATTTTCTTTTTTTGTGACTGAAAAGAAAATCAAGATTTAAAAATTTAGGCAACACAATGCTGGAAAATTCAAAAATCAATACTGGGTTAATTAATTTATTAATTAATTTTTTTCATAGAACTGGGGATTGAACTCAGGCCCTTGTGCTTGTCAGGCAAGCACTTATTCTACTGACCTATCTCCCCAGCCCCTTAATTAATTTAAAATGAACTTATTTTTCTAAACTTTTCTACATAAAAAATTTAAATAAAATAATTAAGAAATGGAAAAAAATGAGGTCCATTAATATTTTGATAATCAAATTTGAAATAATTCTAATTTCTGATCTAAACCATGCAATAGATGTATCTTTGTGTAATGATTACTTTAGATGTATGCTTGTACAAAACAAAAGGATCATATAAAATATATGAATATATATATGTATATATAATGTATGTACAATCCTCTAACAATAAATAAAAGTTCAGTGTTTCATAAAGCATAACCTTTATGGAATTACCTTCTAGAATTTAAACTTTTAACATTTTTGTCCTGTAGTCCTAGTAGCTGTTTAATTAGCAGTCTGTAAAACTCAAAGTCTATTAATTTATAAAAACAAAAGCCTACTTACTTACTATAAATTGGAAAACATACAATCTCAGAGGAACTTAAAGTGTGTGTATAAATTTCAAAACTGTAATGAAGACAGGGTAAGTTCATGCAATAATTTCAGAGCTCCCTTAAGAAAGAACAAATAGCTTAAAGCAACAAAAATGCATTTTGTCCCACATCAAGCTAACATGTAGGTTATACTCTGGGCAAATTTCTCCTCACTCCTTAGCTTCCATCATGGAATCGTGATTTATTGGGTTTTGGTCCATTCTAATTAGAATAACCTTATTAACTTACAAATGGAAATACTCCATTTGTTAATAAGATCACACTTTAAGTGTTCGTATGGCTAATAATTTGGGGGGAGATAGTTTAACACAACTACATCAGTCAATTTTGTGTTGTTATAAGGAAATACGTTAACTTCTAGGATACAAAGTTAATTTCGGCTCATTTTTGGAGGCTCCATTTCATGATCACTAATTGATCTCCATGCTTTCAGTGATAAAATGACACCTTCAGGGCCAGGAATATAGCTCAGCAGCACAGTACCTGCTTGACAAGCATGAGGTCCTGAGTTCATTTCCTGGTTAAGAAAAAAAAAGGCACTTCTTGGCAAGTACTAGTGGTAAAACAAAATCTCATTTCATGGGCTAAGAAGAAAATGTGAAACAGGAGGCTAGGGTCCCACAATCCCCTTCATGACCTAAGGATATTGCCCTAGCCTTCACCTAACAACACCACCTTGGTAATTAAGCCATTGAACATGAACCTTGGACAGTCTTCCACATTCCACCTATATCATTCATTGCTTGGTCTCTAAAGTGTTATGTCCATCCTCCAATACAAAAATGTAGTTGTTCTAGCTCTTCATTTCCATCTGGAATCTCAATGTCTTGACCTGTACTGAGTGCATGTTTCTGGTTTTTCAAGCTCTATTTGTATGCTGAACTCTGCTTAATAATGTACTGATTTTTCACTTATTTTATCTTCCAAACTCTGCCAGACTACTCCATAAGCCAATTTCAAAATGTTCTCCATAATTTCAGACACTGCTAAAGTTAAGAACTATACTTCTTGACCCCACATTTCTGAATTACTCAACTTCATGTTGTTGTATTGAAATGGCTGATATAACTGCCTTATAAAAGTTTTATTTTGTCCCTTGATTTCAGAAGTTCCAACTAGAATATGATCATTTGGACCAACATCTTTAATTCTGTGATAAGGAATCACAGCTGGAGTGTATGGCTGACAAAAGAGGTCTCAGAGACAGGATTTTCAAGGGGAAGAAGAACCCTCTTGTGCTCTGCATCCTGCTCTATGGAACATCCCCAAAGAAGGAAGGGCTTCCTGATAAGAGCTACCTCCTGTAGTTTCTGCCATATTTCAATAGAACATTAACCTTCAATTTCCAAACTATTTCACAAGTACATTTAAACAAATATATTGCACATATTTTTATTTGAGCAAGCACATTTGTATTTGTCTATGCAAAAAGTAAAGAACAAAATTGTTTAAAACAATGAAAATGATAATAAAATATTAGAAATAAACTTATTAAAACTCCATAATATGTCTGAAAAAAAGAGAATTGAGTTCAATGATTTTATCTAATAGTTGAATTCTTTATTTGAGGACAGTAGATATTTATCATGGGAATTAATCCCTTACTACAGTGATCCTTAATAATGTTCCATTCATGCTTTGAGCAGATTCTTTATTTTTATAATCACCTGGAAAGATTGCAAACAACACATTCTTTTTTTTTCTTTTTCTTTTTCTTTTTTTTTGTACTGAGAAGCAAACTTAAGACCTCACCCTTGTTAGGGAGGTGCTTCCCCATGAGCTATATATGTCCTCTAACCCCATTCAAAACATTGCTCTTTTCACTGAATTGATAAAAATTCCAGAAAAATCTACCTGTAATTCATTCTTATCCAGTCATGTATGTAAGTACAAGCAGTATTAATGTGTTTATTTTGTTGCTGGACTGTTTATGTAATGCTTAGCTTTTAATAGGTAAAACTAGTGAAGAATATAAATGATTATATTCTTTGAATAAAACTTATTTTTGTTAATACATGTTTCACAATTATCCATACTTATCATAGGCACAAATCTCTACTACACAACTATAAAAAGTTACAAATAAATGAAAATAGATACAGAAATCTAATTCTATAAAATATTTTATAAATTTGACAAATATTATTTGAGAAATTTGCAATCACAAAAAAATTGGATCAATGTACCGTAATAGCTCTTTAGATTTATGTAATAGCACTTTAGATTTCTAGTTTAGAAGCATATATCAGTATACATGTTGGTGATAAAAAATCTGCTCATCTGAAATGACAAGGATATAAGAAATGGATGGATTTGTACAAATGTGAGAATATAAATGTGACAGCAAATTGTCATGAATTGTCAGAAATTCTCCTTGCCTCCTGGATTCCTTGGAAATGAGAGTAAAAATGGTTTTTATAACCATCAGAATTGAGTTCACATAACAATAGAATTGAGACAATAAATATTTGTTCCTATGTATGATGATTAAAATTGTATTAACTTGTAATAAAAATAAATATACTTATTAAAATAAATATTCATAATTTTATTGCAATTATTAAATGGAAATTTCCAGCATTTCATCATTAATACTACCTGAAGTCCATGTGAACTATGTTATCCATATATAGGAAAAAATGATATGGTAACTACTCCACATTCTAAAGTAGATGAAACAAATTTCACCAACCAAGTCTCTTAAATTTCTTCATTTTCAAACCAGAATTGTAGCTGTTTCACATAGGCAGATTTGAGAAATATTAAGCAATGTCACTGAGTGTTGCAGCAGATGACTTCCTCCAATCATTCTGATAGCTATTAATTATGTATCTCTTCTCAGAAGGTGTCTGTGCTAACATTTGGCATCTGTTATAATCCTTTTATTTCTTTTTCCCTATTACATGCACTGGAGGCAAAAGGTACATTTATAACACTTCTGCATCATCAAGAAGTCATATAATATTTTAAAATGGAAAATAAATTCACTTTTCAGAGATGAATGAAGATCAATGTGAAAATCCTTTCCTGTTTCCCTAAAGCAACTTTTATTTTATGCCTTACATTCACTTTTAGAAATTTTTATTGAAATAGTGCAGCAATTGTATTACAAGGATTTTTTACTATAGTATTTAATGATTTGCACATGTCTTGTTTGAGTCTGAGAGCCGCAGAGGGGACCCTAGAGGGCATCTCAGAGGGAGTCATTTTTGTTTTATGTGTGAAGGATTAAAAGCTTTATCATTACAAAGATGACTTAATAAATATTTACTGGCCAATGACTGAAGAGGCACTAAGAAAATTAAAATAGTGTTATTTTTCCAGTAATATCTATCCAGAGATATTACTGTTCAATAAGAATAAAACCTGGATTAAATACTTTAAAAACTTGAAATTATATTTGCCTTCTGGATTCATGGGAAATTCTGCTTGAAAAGTAGAAAGGGGACAGCTCTTTTAACTGCAAGGATACTGCAAGGGTAAGTCCTTGTTCCCAGTATGATGACTAAAACATGGTTGAACTGGAATAAGGACAAGTCTATATGATCAAAACATAGAGATTATAAATGGTCTTATTGTAGTTATATTATAAAAAATATTTTTGGACTGTGCTGGAGCTCACACTCAGTAAATATGACCTCTTGGACTCTGAGTACAATTCAGCATATGTCAGAATTCTCTTTTTGCTTGCATTATCAAATAATCATATACATGATTTAAAATTTTTAATACATTCGTGCATTGATCATATCCAAAAGATTTACATATCTTAGATGTGACATTATAACTAAGAAAATATGTAATTAAAGCACAGAGCAAATTCAAATGATAAATGAAGTCCTTCAAAGAAGTTGTCAAATTTATTTCTTTCCATACTATTTGGCAGTATCAACTAAAGATATTGTATGAGAATTTAAATCAGAGCATTAGAAACTATAGTGAAAATGCTATTTCTGGGGCCGCCGAGATCGCTCAGCTGACTAAAGTACCTGCTTAGGCAAGCTTAGGCAAGTGCAGTGACTGCAGTTGGATCACCAGCACCACATGCTGCTCTAGCTCTGCCTCGAGAGCAGACTGAGTCAGCCAGAGTCCAGTCATGGTGGCACATGATTGTAATTGCAGCACTGGGGAGGCTGAAAACAGGAGGATCATCCTGAGTCCAAGTGCGTAGTGAGATTCTGCAACAACCAAATACATAAGAAATTTTGGGGGCTGGGGAGATAGCTCAGTAGAATTAGTGCTTGCCTGGCAAGCTCAAGGGGCTAAGTTCAATCCCTGGTTCTGCCAAAAAAAAACTAAAAATAAATAAAGCCCCTTGTTAGGGCTGGCGAGATGGCTCAGTGGTCTAGAGCACCTACTTGGAACAAGCTTGACAGAGCACAGGGACCGCAGTTCGATTTCGATCCCCCAGCACCACATGCCAGCCAGCCCCACCCCCTGGAGGGCTGAGCTGGCCACACACACA
>NDGN011552385.1:0-13339 GCA_002564285.1 Tympanoctomys barrerae | reverse complement strand
CAAACCATCAAGTCAAGAAGAGCATGGAGCAAAGTACTTCAAGTCTTGTAAGAAAACAAATTCTAACCCAAACTCTGCAAAATACCCTGCAAAACTCTCTTTCAAGTATAATGAAGAAGTGAAATACCTCCATGACAAAAAAACAACTATAGTATTTCATAACAAGAAAGCCAACCCTACACAGACTACTAAAAGATATTCTAGAGCAGGACCAAAATGACCACAATTCCACAAATGTGAATGGAAAGAACCCATCAAATAGGGCAAACAATTAAA
This sequence comes from Tympanoctomys barrerae, assembly GCA_002564285.1. Classification (NCBI taxonomy): domain Eukaryota; kingdom Metazoa; phylum Chordata; class Mammalia; order Rodentia; family Octodontidae; genus Tympanoctomys; species Tympanoctomys barrerae. The sequence goes on along the minus strand of NDGN011552385.1, from coordinate 13,063 downwards.
CATGGGAGAAAAAGAAGTATATAAAAAGTCTTTCAATTATTCTTTTGTATACAGCAGCAAGATATTTCCATCAGCATACTCTACAAATGGACTTCTCCTGCACCATATGGGTCATGATTCTGTCTGGATCTACAGGGTGGATATCAAGGAAATACTAGTTACTTAGTCCCACAAGTGACACCTGGCCACCAGTAAGCATCATGGACATTGTCCATGTCCATAATATACTAGAACTTTGTGAGATATCCTATCCCCAAACTGTTAGAAGTGCTAGTCATATATTTTCCATTCCAGTATTTATGTTATGTTTTGTTCTTAGTAATTCTTTACTGTCATGAAAACTTTTTCTTAGTTGAATTGTCTTGAAATATTTAATTTTTAATTAATTAATATATAATTAATTTTCTGAATATTGTTTAATCTTAATTTTTGTTTTAAGATTTATACTATATATTTGACTTACAATCTAGTTATAAGACATGGTATGATATTTTCTCCTAGATTTAGAAACTTCAAAAAGTATATTTCCATTTTCAAAAAAAATGTTGATCAAAAGCTTTTTACATGGTAAGTAAAAGTTATATTCTTTGTATTATCAAGTGTAATATGGCTAATTAAAGTACCTTAAGCCACCTTCATATTTATTCAATCAAAATGTAGAGCTTTTTCTCTAAAAAATTATATATTCTTATTGAAGGCTATGTTTACCCAGTTGTAATTATATATAGATCTAATATTGTTAGGTTTTATTCAGACTTTTTCAAATTTGATAGGTCACCTTTAATATGCTCAAAAAATAACTTACATAGGAACATTCAAAACCACATGAGTAAGTGCTGAGTTCTGTGTTGTTTTGTTGATATTTTTATATTGAATACCATTAATTCATTGTCCAACATATTTTTGTGAAATGATAAACATCCAGAAAGAGTCATACCACCTGGATCTGCAGTGAAAATTGAAAGAACTGTCCAAATTGAGGCTTTGACCATGGAAAGTGAGGAATGTGGGGTTAAGCTGCGCCTGACTGTAGTGGGTACACCTGGCTATGGGGGCATCATCATTTGCTGGGATTGCTTTAAGACCTTCATCTCCTACATCCATGAGCAGTTTGAATGTTACCTGCACAATGAGAGTGGCTTGAACAAGTATCACATCATTGACAACAGGGTGCACTGCTGCTTCTATTTCATTTCACCTTTTGGACATGGACTGAAGCCTTTAGATGTCACATTTATGAAAGCAATACAAAGTAAGGTAAACATTGTGCCTGTCATTGTGAAAGCCGACACACTCACTCTGAAGGAGCATGAATGACTGAAGAAAAGGATTCTGAATGAAATTGAAGAACATATCAAAGTCTATCACTTACCTGATACAGAATCAGATGAAGAGGAAGATTTTAAAGACCAAACTTGGCTCCTCAAGGCCAGAATCCCATTTTCTGTGCTTGGGTCCAACCAGCTATTGAAGCCAAAGGCAAGAAGGTCAGAGGTCGCCTCCAACCATGGGGTGGAGAACCCTGAACATAGCCATTTTTCTGAAGCTGAGAACAATGCTCACCACCCACGTGCAAGATCTACAGGAAGTGACCCAGGCCCTTCACTGTGAAAATTTCTGCTCTGAGAGGCGTAAGAGAGGTGGCAGGAAAGTAGAAAATAAGGCTATGAATAAAGATCAGATCCTGTCCAAAAAGGAATCTGAGCCCACCACATGCAAGAGATGATCACAAGGACGCAAGTACAGATGCAGATGTAGACGCAGGGTGGTGACGGTGACAGTGGGCCCCTTGGGCACCATGTGTGAAGTGCGGGCATGAACATGTGACACTGCTGAATAAAAAGAATACATTGCAGTTGAGTGTTCAGATGCAGATCTTCATGAGCTCCTTCAGCCACTGCCCATTCACATATATAGTACCTTATGCCTAAGAGTTCAATTTTTTAAACTTTTGATGTATTTTCTTTCATTGTACTTTTAACATTTGCATTTCTTTGCTATGTTACACTATATATTTTGTGAGATGAACTCATTTTCATTTTCTGTCTTTTTTTTTGGGGGGGGAAGGTTCTACAGGGTGTTCAGGGTCTCACTACTAGGTTGGACTCGTAGTAGTGATCTGACACCTGTTTACATCCTCCCACGAGCTGGAATTACAGGTGCATGCCCATTCTCACTTGCCTTCTTAGAACTCCCCAGGGGTGGGGCAGGCACAGTAGGCCCGGGGACCGAAACTCTGGCCCCTGTGCTTGCTGACAGGCATTTTAAACCGCTCAGATATTTGGCTGGCCCTGTCTTCTTAGCTAACTACTAATGTTAGAATTGATTGCTGAGAATCAGTCAGCACGTAGAATGAATATTGAATTTCTGTGATGTAGCTTTCAGCTTTACCTGCAGACCATGCAGGTTTAACCAGGGTATTTCTGTGTGGTGGACATGCACCTCTGATGTAAGGCTGTATTAACTTGGTGCCTGGCCATTTGCTTACTGTGTTGCACTGTGTGACCTGTTCCCTTCCTTGATTTTATTTTTGTGTAACCCCTAAATCCTTCACTGCTGCAGTTCAACGCTGTTAAATCCTATGTACATTTATCTCTCACCAAATATTACGGAGCAGAATTTGTAATGAAATACATGTTTCTACATGAATAACTTTTTAAAAAGTGTTGTGAGGGGTCTGCTCTGACGCCAAGTCATTTTCCAGCCCTCTGCAGAAAGCTCATCACAGGCACTTTTTATCGTATTCACCACGGTTACTGGTTATGCTGTGCTGCAGAGAAAACCAAAGCAGCTGTGAGCTCCAGTTTCATGTTGCAATGATTTTTTACACAATAAGTGGCAGTATGTTATTTTTACACAGATAAATTAAGAAACAATTTTTAAAGAAGCCAGCTTTTTATGTTTTACACTGCACTTTAAGGTATTACCTGTAACTGAGGTGCGAAGACCCTTCTCAGAGGTGAAGTCGGGTGCTCTGGCTGGCACAGATGCCTGGCAGGTTTTCCGATTTGAACAGCCCCTTATTGTTTCTTTTTCTTTTCTTGTTTAAAAAAAGTAATTTGCGGTTGAAAGGAAAAGAGCAATCATCTTATTTTTTGCATTCAGACTGTCTCATTTGTTTTCAGGCCTTCTCATTCCCTTCGTTTTGCGTAAGACAGATTTCTCCATGTGTCCTATAGAGCGAAAGATAATTCTGATCTGGGCCAGAGGCTGGTAGCCAGGGGCTCACAGTTTTGTCTTCTCTGCACTGTGGCCTTGGCCTCAGCTTCCTGCCCTTTCCCCCTCCATCTGCTTGTAGGATACCCTGGAATCTTTTCAACACTTCCCCTAACCTTACAAAAAAAAAGGCCACAGAAAGGAATGAAAGGGTGAGAAAAACAGCAGTTGTGCTGGTTTAGTATTTTGATTTTATTGCAGCAGGAGTTGCACTGAAGAAAAGGGTTAATTTGTGATGAAACACGGGGAGGTGGGGCATTTCATTTTGTTTTGGCCAAAAAACCACACAGTGAGATGATCAAAAGGGTTGAAAGAGTTGTCGAGCCAAAGGCTGCTTGGTTGAGCTCACTGTTTGAAGTCTCTGAAGTGTTCCTTAACCATAGAGTACTCTCACTCAAATAGCTAATGGTAGTCTCATTCAATAAGTTAGTCATGTGTTAACTGCTTTAAAAAGCTGTAGAAAAGGAAAAAAAATATCAAGGTGTCAAGTAGGTACTGCTATGGGCTGCAAGGGTACCTGGTCACACTTCTAAATCTCCATTTTTTTTTTTTTTTTTTTTTGCTATCCAAGTCTAACCATAGACTTTTGCTAACTGTTCCTTTACTAACAGATAATCTTTGCCTATAGAAATGTATATTTAAAACTTTACGCTGCAATTTTGTGTCCATTAAATCTAATCTTGGTATTCAATAAAGTAATATTGCTTAGATATTACTTGGGTAAAAAAAACAGTAGACAATAAAGAAGCAAAACTGCTTTTATGTATATATGGCATGATTACACATATAGAAAACCCATAAGAATCTAAAAAAGAAACTCCTGCACTTATTCTAAATTGCTGATTTTTTAACCTAACTCTCAAAGGCAATATGCCCTAAGTAGCTGGTGCTTTCTTCCACTTTTTTGTGTTTAAATCTGTGATTCACTAGGCTTCTATCTGTAATCCATAGAAGTTCTAAACATGCTATGCTTAGTTATTAGAATACAAAACTTGCTCTTCATTTTGATGTCCATTTTTACCAGAAACAGTTGGAGTCTCCCACCATGCTGCTGTATCTCTGCTCAGCTGAAAGGTGATTTATGGTATTAGGTCTTGTCATTTAGTATAACACTCTGGTCATTTGTTAATAGCAAATAAGAATAGACTGAAAAAAAAGAATAGACTGGATTTGAGTCATAATTTTTATTTCGCAAACAACAAATGATATTCTCTTTCAAAAACACCCTTCTAAATATCTTTTAATGAAACCTAGCATTCAAGAATGACTTCATCGATTCCAAATATAAATGAAAATATTACAAGCATTCATGGTTCTTAGTCTCACCTGCCTATGCTATTAAAGAATCTTCTAACTGTTGATTCTTTTTAAAGTCATTTATTTAAATATTCATTTATTTGGTACAGGGTATTGCTATGCAGCTCAGACTCATAGTGATCCTCCTGTCTCAGCCTCCCAAGTGCTGGGATTATAGGTGTGTACCACCATGCCTGGTTCCGGGGCTGACACAGCATGCATTACTGGGGATTGAACCCGGGCCCTTGTATTGGCCAGCAGGCATGGAGACCACTGAGTTATCATACGAGTCTAACTATTGATTCTTTTTTTTTATGTATTTGTATTTTAGGGAAGGGTCTACAGGGTGTTCAGGGTTTCAATACTAGATCAAACTCATAGTGATCCACTTGTTTACAGGCTCCCAAGAGCTGGGATTATTGGCTTATGCCACCATGCCCAGTCTCAATTGCCATCTCAGCATGCCCCAGGGGTGGGGCCAGCACTACAGGCCTAGGGATGGAACCTCCAGCCCCTGTGCCTACTTGCAGGCACTTTAATCCACTGAGCTATTTGGCTGGCCCCTAACTGTTGATTCTTTGGGATTGAGGAATGAATAAGGATCCATGAATATTGTTCTCTATCTTGGAATCCAACATGAGCTGAAGTACTATTTCCTTCTTTGTTTATAACATGTTGCAGGAAGTGACAGAAGAATTCTGATCTGGAGGCTGCATAAAATGGCTGAGTCCTAGGGTTCACTCATGCAGTAAATTTTGTGTTCTAAACAGAGAATATATTTGCCTCCTCTTTACTTCAGCTGCATAAACTCTAAGTCCAATTAGCAAATAGTCTAGCTTTTCACCTCATCAATTTTACATGAAGATAAAATCGATACAAAATCTATTAACATTTGACTGTATTATTCAATTTTAGTGTAAATTCCGGGGTGAAGATTAAGTTGTTTCCTGATACAAGATGGATTTCCACAAAGAAAATTTCTGATGGAAAGTGTTTTCTAGGACTAAAATTATCTGAGGATCCTATAGATGAGGAGGATTATGGTAGCATAGAGGAAGCACTACCCACAAAAAGCTCTAAGATATGCACCATGGCTACCTGAGGTGGTGTGAGAACCACCAACTGCTGCTATACCTCTGAACTGCAATATACCCTGAGAAGATAACAAACAGGTGAAATACAGAACATGAACACACTAGAACTAAAAGTTGAAACTGCCCATCAAGCCAAGTGCTACTCCCACAAGTGGGCTGGGTTAAAAAAATAAAGCCCAACTAGATATTGTCTACAAAAAACACACATCATCCACAAAGATACACATACACACACACACGCATATGCACACACTGTGTTAGTGACCTTCCTGTTCCTGGGACAGAATACTTGATGCTGCAATTTAAAGGAAAAAAGAATTATTTTGGCTCTTTCTGCCCAAGGCTCCTAGTAAGACATAGCAGAGTAGAAGCACACTAACCTAAGATTAGTGTTGGAAGATACAACTGATGAATTGATATGTAAATAAAGAAATGACTGTTGTATTGGTCAAAGTTTAGACAAGAAACAACCAATAGGAGATTTATACTGAAACATTTATTGCAAGGAATGGGCTTACCCAGTCCTGGGTAAGTCCAATATCTGTGGAGTAGCAGGTTGGGAAGAGCACACTGGAGTGTTCTGGCACAGGCAGAACGAAGCTGATGTCCATAGGAAGAATTGCTTTCCTTTAGAGAAGTCTCTGCTTAGAAGGTCTTTCAACAAATTGAAACAGGCGCTATTAGATTTCCTAGGATACTCTCCCTTACAGAAAGTTAATGAATTATGAACATCATTCTAGGCATCTGTAAAATACTTTCACATCCACACCGAGGTGAGTATTTGATGGAATAATCAGGGACTTTACTGGATGAGTTGACACATAAAACTGGTCCTCCCAAATGGTATATAAAGTCTTAGGTGCTGTGCACATCCATGAATTATAACTTGGTAGTGTTGAGGAGGGGCTTACAGAGGGGCCAATATTCCTTGTAGGAGGCTTTGGCCTCCGCATTAAGAAACCCTGATTTAGTGGTGGTGTGCAGGCTTCAGAGCTAATACAAATCATAATTTGTCTAATCAGTAATAGAACATGATAGGGAATTATTTATCCTTTTGGTGTGACTGCTTATTATTAAGAATTTCACTTTCAGCAATCTAACTAAATTTTAATTCCTTAAGGGTAAGGACTATTTATTCTTAATAGTCCTTACCCTTTAATTTTAAAAATACTTTTTAGATTTCTTTTAATGACACCTTTTGTGCACAAATACTACCAAATAAAGGAAAGGAAGTTAAAAAAAAAAGCTAGAAAGGAACCTATTGCCTTCACATTCATCACTGTTGTTGTGCATAAAATTTGAACATTGCAGAATCTTCTGGGGATTAACTATTCCTGGGACAGGGCCAGCCAAACAGCTATGGGATTAAAGCACCTGCAAGCAGGTACAGGGGCCAGGGGTTCGATCCCGGGCCTGCTGTGCCAGCCTCACCCCCGGGATGAGCTGAGATGGCCATGGAGACTGGGCGTGCTGGGGTGCACCTGTAGTCCCAGCTCTTGGGACACTGTAAACAGGAGAATTAGGTAGACCCTTCTCTAAAATACAGAAAGAAAAAAAAAAGCCAACCAAACAAACAAACAATAACTAGGACAATAATGCCCTGGGGAGAGTAGTAAAGGTAATAAGAAATTCGACCACAAGATTAAAATGTTTGCTTCACTTTGAAAACACAAATACATTATCGTCCTAGTACCAATGATTAGTAGTAAATAGAGGGCTTAACTATTTGTCCTTGCTACCATTAGTTGAGATATAATTCTTACCAAACAGTCGAAAGGCAAAAGTTTCATCTCATAAAAAATAGAATAATCTGAAGAAAGTTATTAAGCCTAAGTATGACAACTAGGTAGGAAAAAGGCATGAACAAAGTATTAAAATGAACTGGTGCAGGCTTACTATTCTGGGGACATACTGTACATCTGTTTGCATATATCCCATCATTATTTTAATAGAGGCAGCTGAGACAGAAAGGATGCACTCTCTTACTATTTAATGTTTAAGAGACAAAAGTCCACTTCTTGAGGATACAGCTTCAGGTTTGAGGATCACTGGTAGAGAAATGCCCCTGAGAAGCTTTAACTTAGAGAGCAGTGGCTCTCATGGGATCATGGGAACTACTTGAGAAGCAGGCACATTGCAGGCTTCTGGCCCCATTCCCAGTGGCAGAATATGAGAAGTGTCCCCAAAGACGCGAGGCCATCCGAGCAAGTTCATGAGTGGTCACAGGAAAAAATTTCAAGACACATGAGTGAGAATCAGAGAGGGCTTTATTAAGTAGAGCTACAGAAGTGCACACTGGGAGAAAATAAAGTGGATCCTCAAGGGAGACACCCAAGACCTGAGGTTGGGAATATGCATGTGTTCTTGTGTGAATGGATGGAATATAGGCGTAGACAACCTGGGGTAAGTGATTGTGTCCCATAATCATAGTTTTCTTAAAAGTACAATCTTAAAATTATGATTTTCCTTGTTTCCTTTCTACCCATCTTTGTTTCTTCTGTCCTAGCACATCATCAGTGATATTGAAACTTCAGGGATGAGATAGGAACTAAGCTACTGAATGATACTCCTTTAAAAAATATTATTAGGGAAAATGTGTATGATAGAGTAATGATATTGATTTTAGGCATTGATACCTTCACATAACATATTTTGAACATTTCCAACCCTTGTACATCCCTTGCTCCTACCTTTGCTCCTATCCCATTCTGCATTTCCAAGAGTCTGCCGCGTAGTTTGCTGTCATCTTTAATTGATTTATTTACCTTCAGGTTTCTTATACAAGAAAAATGCTACATTTAGCTTTCTGCAACCAGCCTATTCTGTTTTGCATGCTGGTGTCACCTTCATAGCAGCAGTACAAATTATAAGATTAAGTTTTATAATTAACATAGATCCCATTAACAAATGAATGAATGAATGAATGAAGAAAATGCAGTTAATAAGCAATGGAAGTTTGTTCAGCCATAAGGAAGAGTAAATTCATACCATTGGCAGAGACACTCTGTTTTGAGATTTCAGGGAAAAACCAAGAGGTCGCTACTTGGTCACCTCTGCCATTTGTGTCTGTGGGGTGGATAGACCTGGCCTCCTCTGCGACACTCCTGGCCAGGCCTGTTGCCTTCTGCACCATCCCAGGGCTCAGTTTTCTACTTGAAAGTTATTTTAGCCCTTAGAGAATTGTTATAACAAAATGGGGCACCTAATTTCAGGTTTATATTTAGAGTCCGAGCTAGTAATCCTAGTAATAGCAATTCCCAAGTATAGCATAAAACCTAGGAGAATGGAAAAAATTAAAAAAAAATATTTTCCTTCCCCTAGCAGCTGTCTAACATGGTTCAGGATACTTTTGTTCTATCCTAATTGTGACTTTGTATTCTTTCAAATCTGATCAAATAGAGAGAGAAGACAAGATGTAAATGATGGAAATTTATTGCTTTTTTCTTTATAGGTTCAGAGTTTAGTGACTATAGACTCTTCCCAGTGTATAAGGCTGTTACAGGATGAAACTGACAGTGGCTTGAGATCCCCTGGCCCTGGGTAATGGCTAATATGGTGTCCTTTACACTGTGGGCAGAATGCTTGCAGCAAGCAGTATTTATTGATGCTGATTGGCTGAGCCAAGCGATCTGCCAACATCATCTCTCCACTCCCCTGAAGACCTGAAGGATGCTACAAGTACATTTCAATAACTCCATAGAATTTAACAGCTAACATCCACATCATTCACTCATAAATCTTAGGGCTCTGATTCTCTATTCCTATGTAAATGAATATAAAGTAATACAAATCGCAATTGTAATATTATGTGTTTGGGGTTTTTCAATCATTTTTATGATGCCAGGAATTGAACCTAAGGCCTCACACATGCTAGGCCAGTATCCTACCACTGAGCTGCAACCCCAAGTCTAAAAGTATCTATTTGATGTTAATCAAAGTCATTGTTTCATGGTAACATACACCTATTAAAAACTAGACTTAAAATTTTCACAATTTCTTCCTCTGTTGATATTAGTACTATTCTTACTGTGATTCCCAAAGTAGGCTGTGGAGGCAATAGTTAGGGCCATTGGAGAGGTCAAGGTAGCACATATCTCAGAGAGGGCCAAGATTTCTCTCATGACCTCCCAGCACCAGTTACCCTAGAAATAATTTTTTGAAGAAATTGTGATGTTGCACATTAATGCATCTTTTTGTACCCTAATCTATGACTAATCATTTTTGTGACAGAAAATGTTTTGAAAGTTGTCAGAAATTAATAATGACTTTGTAGTCACATCAATAGACTCATTATTACAACTAGTGCAGATCATTTTTGATGGTTAGTTTCCTAGAAATGCGATTTTATTTTTAGTATTACTTCTTGCTGCTGAGACAAAAATCATAATTGCTTTACTTTTGTAATTGTTATTGTACAAGTGAAAGTATTCATTCATTTTTAACTATGCTTGGCCTCCAGCAAAATCATGACTCAGGCAAAGGTTGTTTTAATCATCTGTCACTTTATACTCAATGTTTACTTTATTAATTCATGTGCAAATAATAATTCTCTGTATAAATTTGTTGGTGACCTTGACAAGACCAGTTTCAGAGAAGCAACAGATGAAACCCAGACAGCAATGGTTGTGAATAGAGTAAGCGCAACTGGAGATAAGTTTGACCAGTTTTACTGCAAGTGGTGACAAAGAAATGGAATGAGAAAGAAGGTGAAACAGCACAAGAGACTGTATTATAAGCAGAAGGAACAACAGCCTGTTTGTCTGTAAGTGAGAGAACTCAATAGAGGTGAAGACACAGCAGAGGAGAGAAGAAACAATTGCAGGAGTATTGCCCTTTGGTAAGGCAAAAGGGATAGAATAACCAGCAATAGGAGACTAGCACTATTTTGATCATGACCAAGGGCATTTTGTTAGGGTATTTGTGCAGCCAGGTTAAGGATGGGGGTGTGACTGAGTACAGCTATTATATTCTGTTTGTTTTCTCATTGAAATAATTAATTTGAGGATTGTGGAGGCATTTAGGGGACTTGAGAAGAATAAAGGTATGAAATAATTCAGTAGGGGAGTAAATCAACTGAGGACGTGCAGAGATGATGCCTGCTAGTGCTAACCGGTCCCTGGAGGGCTGGATCATGAATTTGCTACGTTGCAATCACATTCACCTGTCTACATGTTTGGAGGGAGTAGAGAGGAAATCGGATTTATCCTTAGCCGGCAATTAAAGTGAAAGGAAGAAAAAGCAACTGTTTCAGAGGGCAATTGTTACAAGGGCCATAGCATCAGATCCAGATTAGGAAAGCAGGGAATACATGAAGGGCACGCGGCATAGGAAAAGGCCATGAGTCAAAGACAAGCAATTTTCGGCATTAAAGAAAATTTAGTCAGGATATTAAAGAGATCAACCTAGAAAGATAGGCAGTGCTGGACAGGAAACAGGAGGCTTGATATTGAGATTCCTCATGTTTCTCATCCTTAAAAATTATGCCTTCTGGCACAGTCAAGCCAATTAAGTGGGAATGCGCATGAACAAAGCTCACAGCACAAGTCTCACCACACAGCAGGGGACCGGTGAAGCTCATTGGCTCTCATTGTCCTCTGCATTCTGCGGCTGCATACAGCCCCTGGCTTAAGGCTCTAGGAGTTCCCACAGCGATAGAAAAGTGAGAGGTAATTCTGAATGACGTTGCTGATTAAGGAACGTTACAGACGGAGGTGTGCAGACCCCAAGGCTGCCTTACGTTAGAGTCTTACTGGATGACTAATCCCTGCTCCTCTTTGGCAAGGTCACACTAGAAGAAGTCTATGTCCATCTGACCAAGGGAGAAAGTCCAGGAAGTGGCAGGTTAAATGACTGAGAGGATGATGCTGTGGACTCCAAGGGCCGTGCGGAGGTGGCTTGCATAGCAAATATCACAGCCTGGTGGCTTTTACAGCCGAAATTCAGGTCTGCATACCAGAAATCCAGTGAGGTGTCAGTGGGGTCAATAAAGGGTAAGGGCTGTCCCCCTGCGGTGCATATGGCCACCTTCTTATTCTGCTTATCTGACCATTTTTGGTGCATGTAGGGGACAGTTGGTGTCCCTTGGGATCAAGAGACTAATCCTATTAAGTCAAGACCTTACCACTCATTCAAATATATTCGCCTAGATATTTTACCACCAAATATTGCCACACTAGAGGTTCAGGCTCCAAAAAATGAATTTCAAAAAGACAAGGACCATTCCATCCATAAGATTGGGAGCTCACATTAGAAAGCTCTAGGGGGATATGATCAGATTAGAAATGATCAAATTCAGATGGTTACCAATTTCAAAGCATTTTTAAATTTGAAGCATTTTGAATTGCAATGCATGCCTACAGGAAAAAATACAGTCACTTCTGAGGAGACAGCCCCCTTACTGGGGCTCCAGACTAAACCTGCTTCACTGTTCTGATGCCAGAAGCTAACAGTGTTCAGTAACAGGCAGCTGACAATATCTCAGATTGGCACTCAACGGGTACAACAGCTTGGTAGTGCTGAAGGCGCAGGACCTGCACTGAGCTCTAGTAGTAACCCCTAGCTCCAAAACCCATCTTGCCTCTGACCCGGGGAGGAAAAGAGCTATGACTGCCACCCACTGGGAGCCTACAAGGCAAAGAGCTCCTGCTACAGGGTTCTTGGGGCCTAAAACGGGTTATTCATTGACTCTTTCAGCAAATATGTGAGAATGAGTAAATGAACAGGTGTGTAAACAGCGCAGGGGGCCTCTGCCAGTGTCATTAACTGCTCGGCCATGCTGCCCTGGCCCCAATTGGGAAGCTACCACTGCTACCACCGCTGCCGCAGGAAGATGCCGAGGCAGAGCACAGCGTGCAGGATCAGGAGGCGGCCACAAGCTCCAGCGCGGTGCTATCAGGATCTGCGCTAGTGAAATGGGCTGATATTTTATTTTCCCACATTACTCAGTTTCAAATTCAATTCTCTTCATTTAACTACCAGGCAGTTTCCCAATCACTTGAAGAAGTTCTCTCGCTGTAGTGTATTAACATAAATCATAGTCACTTTGGAAGAAAGCCCCAACATCTTGTTTCTCCTTTTCAATGGAAAAAAAGTAAAAATTCATAATAAAATAATAGGAGAATAACAATAGTTAATACATTGAGTATCGTTATCTTTAAAGTAGTTAATCAGGGTACAAGGTATAGATGTTAAAATTCTCCAAATGATATTAGTGCAAATCTTTTCTTTTCAAGGAACTGAGAGAAAGTAGTAGTATAACTACTGTGCATTTTTTTTCTTTACCCTTCTTTTCCCCCCTTCTTCCACCTTTTTTCCTTTTAAAAAATTTCTTCCTATTTCACAATATCTGTTGTTCATTTTTGTCTTAGTTACTTTTTACTCATTGCTGGGACAAATACTGTTATGGGTCACTCAGGATAGGAACCAGATAAGCCAGATTGGAATTTGGAAAGCCATTT
>NDGN011552378.1:6561-20631 GCA_002564285.1 Tympanoctomys barrerae | reverse complement strand
ATTGAACTCAGGCTCTTGTGCTTGCCAGGGAAGCACTTATTCCACTGAGCCATCTCTCTGGCCACTGTGATAAAAATTAAAACCTTACAAAGTTGGGCTAGATGGTTGTTACATCAATTGGGTAAAAACTATCTCTGTCAAAACTACAGTCAACACAATTCTACATGGACAAAAGCTGAAAACTTTCATGGTATCATCAGGCACAAGACAAGGATGTCCACAATCACTTCTCCTATTCAACATAGTTGTGGAAACATTAGCCAGAGCCTTTAAAGAGAGAGAAATAAAAGGAATAAGATTTTGAAAGTAAGAATATGAATTATCACTATTGACAGATGACTTGATACTGTACATAGAAGACTCAAAACACTACCAAAATGATTAATAAACAAATTAAGTAGAATAGAAGAATACAATGTTAATACCAAAAATCAATAGCATAGCTGTACACAAAAAACTCACTGAGAGAGAAATGACAGGGATAATACCTTCTTAACAGAATCAAACAAATTAAATACTGAGGAATTGGGCTGGCAATATAGCTCACCAGACTATAGTACCTGCTTAGGCAAGCTTATCCAAGCACAGGGACCATAGTTTCATCCCCAGCACCACATACTGCACCAGCAGGGTGGGCTGAGCAGGCCAGAGTCCGGGTGTAGTAGTGCATACCTGTAATCATAGTGCTGGGGAGGCTGAAAGTAGAAAGATCACCACCAGACTGAGATGCATAGTGAGACTTTTAAAAACCAAATACTTTTTTTTACAAAGAGGAAATACTTAGGAATTAATCTAACAAAGAAAATATCAATACAGTGAAAACTACAATTCTCCAAAAAAAAAAAAAAAAAAAAAAAGACTGAAGAGGATTTCAGAAAATGGATAGATATTCATTGCTCATGGATAGAAAGACAAAAACAATGAAAATGACCATACTCCCAAAGCTGCTATCCAAATTTAATTCAATCCTGATCAAAATACCATCGACATATATCACCAACAAAGAGAAAACACTCCTGAAATTCATTTAGAACCAGAAAAGAATTAGAATAGCAAAGACAATGCTATCCAAAAACAAAAACAAAAAACAAAAAACAAACAACAACAACAAAAAAAGGCAAGGCAAGAGATATCACAAGCCCTGATTTGCAATTATACCACAAAGCTACTGTGATAAAATCAGTATGGAACTGACAGAAAAGCAGACACAAAGATCGATGGAGCAGATCAGAAGATACAAAGCTACAAACATACTCAGCCACCTTATCTTTGACAAAGGGGACAAACACATTCACTAGAAGAAAGATATCCTTTTGACAAATGATGCTGGAAAAACTGGCTTTCCACACACTGAAAACTAAAATGAGATCTGGGTCTATCATCATGCATTAAGCTAAAGTCAAAATAAATTAAAGATCTAAACATTAAAACAGAAAGACTAAATATAATGGGGGAGAAAGTGAGTAGATTTCTTGATCACATGGGGGTAGGCAGAGAATACGTGGGCAAAAACCAAAGAAAAAGAGAAATACTTTAAAGAATAGAAGATAAGACCTCATCTGATTAAAAAGATTTTGCACATCAAAAGAAATCAACAGAACAAAAAGAAAACCCACAAATTGAGAAAAAAAATCTTAACATTCACTCAAAAAAGTGACTTTCAACTAGAATATATCAATAATTAAGAAAAATTCAGGCCCCCATAATTCGAAGAAATAGGCATTCGAGATACCCATTCTACTTTTTAGAGGAAGGATTAAAAATGACAAGTAAATATATTTTAAAAACTGTTTGACAACACTGTTCATTTAAGAATGCAAACTAGATCAACACTGAAATTACATCTTACCCTGGAAATAATGGCTGTCATAAAGAAATCAACTAATAACAAAAACTGGAAAGGCTTTGGGGAAAAAGGAACCCTTCTGCACTATTTGTGGAAGTGTAGACTAGTGCAAGCCCTGTGGAAATCAAAGTGGACTTTCCTTCTAAAAACTAGGATTGGAAGTCCCATTTGAGCAGCTATTCTCCTCCTGGGTATTTTTCCAGAACTGAAAATATCACACCACTACAATATATGTCCACCAATGCTTGTGCTACCACAATTCATCATAGATCTTAGAAACAACCAAAATGCCCATTAACAGGAATGGATAAAAAGGATGTGGTCTTTTTACACAATGGAGTATTACTGAGATATCAGAAAGATAAACTCGAGGCTTCTTTAGCTAAATGGATGCAAGTCAGGATCATACTTCTAAGTGAAATAAATCCTACCTACATGTGTATACATTGTATTATCTTGCTAGTATAAGAAACAGAGGAAATAAAGTTGGAAAAGTACAATAAATACTGTGAAAGGGAAAAGAGCTGCTCAAAGGGAAGGAATAACTGTGATCCAAGAAAACAGTAAATAAAGAAGGAAGGGAAAGAAAAAATATATATATATATACACACACAGGATAGTTCACATAATTGTGCTGCTGATTTCTGCTGATCTATTAAAAGGAGGAGTTTTTATATATATGCTGGCCAAATAGCTCAGCAGATTAAAGCACCTGCAAGAAGGTGCAGGAGCCAGGGGTTTGAGTTCCAGGGCCTGCTGTCCTGGTCCTGCCCCTGGGGCATGCTGAGATGGCAATTAAGACTGGGCATGGTGGCATGCACCTGTAATCCCAGCTCTTGAGAGGCCATAAACAGGTGGATCATTACAAGTCTGATCTAGTAGTGAGACCCTGAACACCCTGTAGACCCTTCCCTAACATACAAAAAAAGAAAAAAAAATGTATATATGATAGTTAACATAATTATATTACTGTTACTACTTCACTGGAAAGAAAGATTCATGCCTATATTGTTTGACCAATTTTTTATGCCTAAATTTTGTAATATGAACAACTACTTTGAAGATAACATATGCAGCATAGTAACCCTTGTTACTCTCGTACAATCTTGTTTTGAACTTTTTTCTACCAATATTTATCTTAAAACTAAAAGGAGTTTAACCACTTGATCATCTTAACAGGCCAGAGGTAAATTTACTTTGTCCTGCACTAGATTCCAGGCAACCACCATAGGCCTATACAGTTCTTCCTGCCACAGCCCAAGAAAATGGCCTCCTTCACCATGGGTATCCTTGCCAGGGTTCTGCTAGGTGGTATGAGGTTACAAATGGCCATCATCAGGCATTTACATGCCCCCAACAGGATTACATTCTCCAGGTTCTTTAAATCTGTCCTGCCCCCAACACACTTCATTTCATATGGATGTATAGTGAAGGCAAAAGGCTAATACAGACAACCTGAGGCCAAACATCAGTGCTACACCAACCAAGAACTAACATCCCTTGCATGTAGCTCCTTCTGCACCAGAGGTCAGGAGGGAGAACTGGATCTGCCCTAATTATCATTGGAAGAATCTCTTCAATCCAAGGATTGCTGAGTAGCTGGCAGCAGGGAATGCTTCCTTATTATCATTCCAAAACTCACAGAGGAAACCCAGATGTCGGGGTGCAGGCCTGTAATCTCAGCACTAGAGAGGCTGAGGCAGGGTGATTGCTCTGAGTTGGAAACCATCCTGGGCTATAAAGTGAGCACAAGACCAGCCTGAGTTGCATAGTGAGGCCCTGACTCAAGAAAATAAAAAATAAAATATACTCACAGAATACCATCAGTTGCTGGGATAAGAGCAGATCAGCAAACAGACCAGCATTATCTCAGCCACTTCCACCCTCTGTCCAGCCTCTGTCCTTAGCCTACAGCCCACTACCAGCTTCTCACACCTACCTGCTCCTACATCAAGAAAGAGAGGAGGAACACAAGTGAGAAATAAGTAGATACGACCTTGAACAAATCATGTTTCCAATGCTCACTGTTCCCAACCATAAAAAGCAGCCATGGAGGGATGGCAAGGAGGGAAATAAGCTCTATCCACTCCATGGGGCTGCACAGAGCACCAACCCCAATTCTTCACACATTCACTCAACTGCATCTGTGGATGTATTTTGGATACAGTATTTTTGGCATGCTGCTGATCTGCAGAGACCTAAACAAGCCCAAGTATTTCTTGGTGTTCTCAAAGTGTGTGCATGTGGCTTGATCCTTCCCTGGAATCCCCACAAACTTCTTGAGAATGCTTGGATAGGACCGTTCTTAGAGAACCTGATGAGACACTAAAAAGCCTGGCCATCTCAGGTGGTTCCATGAGGTCAGGAGCTGGTGAATGCTCAAATTAGAATGGAAGATTTTCTCAGAAGGCACCTGGGGTGACCTTGACCAAGTGGACTCCCCACTATGAGACCCCACACCTACACCCCACACTCATCCCTCCAACCCTCCCCACTTCTGCCCCTGGCCAGTCAGTTGAGCTCACAGGAAGCTGCCTCCCTGTGTTGTCCTGTGGAAAATACAGGTGAGATCAGGGCCCCTTCCAGGCATGTGCTGGGCCTCCCACACTGCCTCATGCAGCATGCCCACCTGTATCACACAGACCTGCCCTCTGCACTTTGCCTCCTTGTGGCCCACTAGGAACAAGTCAGCATCACACCATCCTCTAAAGCAATTCTCCAAGTTCCAGAGGCCAGCGAAGCAGCAGCTTATAGGCAACCATGGTGACTAAACAGGTAAAAAATGACAGTGACTAGACAGTGAAGACTAAAGCAGGCTGAGATCAGGGCAGCAAACCACCCATATCCCACTGTGCCATGCCTATGCACTAGCACCCCTGCTCTGCTCCTGTACACTTTAAATTCTTTCCATGCTCTTGAGGTTCCCTCTACCCACCAAGTGTGCTCATGCCTTGTTTTGAACATTCATATCATTGTTTTTATGATTTATTTTTCTTTCAAATAAAAACAATATTACTTAGCCATTAAAGGAAAAAAATCTTTGAGGTCAAGAACTGTAAAATGAGAGCTACTTGGAAATACTGAGGAAAGAATGTTATGTGGCTTATGCACTATGAAGATTATAGGGCATAGAGACTTTATGGATAGTGTGTAGTTTCTGGATTAGATAATACTTGCTCTGGCTAGGAGAAATCTGTTGTAAGAACTGGGGGTCTGTGATGTCTGAGGGTGAGGAGGTTAGAGATTGGGGGTTTAAGTGCCTGTATGGCCTCTGGGTAAAAGGATGATGTGAATGTTAGGAAGGAGACAGTCTTTGATCACCTTAATAAGAGGATGATGAGAAGCAAGTGAGAGGCGTCTGTGGTCCCTCATGACAGAGCTGACCTCTTGGAGTCAACTGTGAGGGGAAGTCTGGATAGTGTAGGTGGAGGATGGGGTGGACTAAGAAGATGAACTCAGCTCAGGAAGCTTTTGAGGGTGGCAGTAGAGTGTAATTTTGGAAGACTATTTCATCCAATTAATGAAGTGAACAGCTAGGAATGGCTAGAAAGCAATGCAGGAAAAAAAACGTTGTTTTTAAAATCCCAGCAGAGAGGCTTGGTACAGAGTGGTTCGGAGCTCAGGGCAGTCAGTGCCTAGATGGAGACAGAGGAGGGGCCCAAAGGTCCTGCACATTTCTGCAAAACCAAATGTGTTGCTCCTGCATCCAGAAGCCAAAAGAGATCATTTACCTGCTACCTTTACACAATTGTGGCTTCACTTTTCCTGAATGAAGTCACAGAAACTTCAGGAGTGGGGTTTGGTCAGGTGTCAGCAGCAAGTCCCACTAAACTGGGAAGGACAAGTCAGAGTTGACCTTGAATTTGGACTGGTTGGCCTCATTGCCCAAGGCCTGGGGACATTTTATTTGTTTCTTAAGCTCTGAAGAGGAACGGATGGTTTTGTGTTAACTTTATCTTGTGTGGTTTTGAGCCCTCATTGCTGTAGTGCTTCATTTTTTTGCTGACTCATTACCTAAGTCAACTCATTCACAAGCAGCACAGTGGTCACATCTGTAGCTGTTCTGAGCTGAGTGGAAATCATTAGGGGCAACTCTTGAGAGTGCTGGGCCTCAAAAGACATCAGAGTTGTGAGAGTTTGGACTGAGATTCCTATACTGGGTGATGACATCCACATAGGTTTTTGTAATAGGCTTGTATCAGTGAAGCCATGATGAAGAATTCATTGGCACTGAGGTTTGGAGGCAAGAATTAGCTTTAGTGGACTGGCAGAGCAGACTGGCATCACTCATGCAGATGTCAGGACCTGTGGCTCAGGGAGTAAGACTTTTCTGGGGCTGCAGAAGCCCAAGTAAAGACATGTTGGGAACTAAGGATGCTATGAAATTGATCAAATGTATGTAGGTGGGACTAGGCCTCAGTGCCTAAAGTGAACAAGCTACCTCAGTCCTGGGATAAATATCCTGTCTGGTTAAGGTCAGTTATTAGTCATTATGTAACCTTGTGTCACGTTACTAACTTTGCAAAAGTATAAATAAAGGACTGTTTTGTTGTGTAGTTGTGTTATTCTTGCCTATCAGGCAGACCAGCAACCACCTAGCCCAGCTTTTGTCTTCTTGTCTAACTTTTCTCATTCCTACTGCTGTTTCTCCCCAGGTAGAACTGATGGTAGTGAGACCAATGGATCCCAACACAGAGGCACAAGGGCTCATCCTTTGTGATTGTCTGTTACAGAAGCAAAAGTACAGCCTATTTGTGGAAAGAAAACTTAATTTAGTTACCAAAAGTAAACTGGAAGTTTAAGCTGTGTGGAACCAACACTTCCTCATGGTCACAGGGAGACATTATCTGTTATACAATTAGGTGTTGGTATAAGGTTTATGATTGAGAACTGTGGATTCTGGAAGAAATGAATGGGAGAATCAATCAAAATTATTCAAGAATGATCATTAGTAGTGAATTTTATCAATAAATATTTGAAAGCCAGGCCAAATAATATTGTTGATAATAGTTGCAATCAGGCATTTTTGTGGAAAACTTTTCTGTAGAACCTTTAAATTGTTTGTCTTTGATAGGATTGACTCAAGTGAGTGCATTTTCATCTTGACAAGGACATGTTTTTTTTAATAGTCCCTCTTGTTCTGAAAGTATTGTTGATTAATCACATTGTTTGTTTCACTTGTTGGTTTATCTGATCCTAGATTGAAAAGTAATTAAAGACTGAGACCAGCCAAATAGCTCAGCAGATTAAAGCACCTGCAAGCAGGCACACAGACCAGGGGTTCCATCCCCAGGCCTGCTGTGCTAGCCCCGCCCCCAGGGCGACTGAGACAGCTATTGAGACTGGATGTGGTGGTGGGCACCTATAATCCCAGCTCCTGGGAGGCTGTAAACAGGAGGATCACTATGAGTCTGATCTAGTAGTGAGACTCTGAACACCTTGTAGACCCTTCTCTAAAATAAAAAAAGAAAAGTAAAGACTTTACACTAGCCTTACACCCACTTTAGCCAGACTTGAATAACCACAAAAAGGTTTTTAAAAGAACCGATGTTAGGCCTAAACCTAGCAAACCAATAAGAAAAAACAGAACAGCCAAACATATATTTTCTTTATGAGCTTTATCTTTCACAAAACTTCTAACATACCTGCATCGCCCAGGTATAAACTTTATGCCCTTTTGAATGGTTTGCTTGTGAAATAATGCTACTAGCCACTTGGGTTTTTTAAATTAGTGGTGCATTTTTATCTTATAGTTCACTCAGATTTTACATTTTTGATAGAACTTCTTGAATGAGACTTTTGAGTATCTTTGAATAATAAATTTTCTTGAAACCAGCAGAAAGTAAAAAGAAGAGCAAACATGTTACCTTTCAGCTGGTGTTGACAGTCCTTTAAGTGTTTATATGGTCTTGAATGACAAGTTACCTACTTACATACAGACACAAAGGAAAGAGAAAGTTTACCCTGAAAAAGCAGTTTAAGGATTATCACAAAGCTGTTGATAAGAAAAGTTTCAGATACATTGATCAGAAAAAATACTGACACCTTCAATTTGACCAGCTAAGGTGTTTTGCCAATGGGCTCTCTTTACTCTTATACCTCATCATGGGCAGTCAAGGAAGTTGTTTTCTCATTTGGAATGCTGGGACAGGAGCCAATCTTTGCCTGTGATTTGGGAAGACTCATGGTAGGCTGTGTGTAAACCAGGAACTTTTTGAGCTGATATTGACCTTGTAGTTTGATTTCTTGTCTAGACCAACTTGGGCATAGATTCCAGTTTAAACTCAGTGAACCAGTGATTTCGACTCTTTTAAGAAAGCCTTATCATTTTCGTGTCATTTTTCCTTTTCTCTTTTCTTTCTTTTTTATTCATTTGAATGAGAAAAAAAGATAAAATAGCAATGAAACAGTTTCAAAGCAGGTTAATAGGACAGTTATAATAATACATCACATATTGTTGTCTTCATATTAGGTATTCAGAGCACAAGATGCAGACATGATATCTTGTCTATGAAATATTAGTACAAACTTTTCTTCTCAATGAACGAAGAGAAAGTAGCTGTATATCTATCCTAACTATCTTTTTCATTTGCAGTGATGTTTTGTTTTATTTCAATTTCCCTGTATTTGCTTGTCATGAGTGGAGAATTTGAATTTCAGCCTCTGTTGTGGCTGCCAGGGTGGTTGATGGTACAGGCAGCTGCTCTTCATCCATAGAAGAAGTCAAATTCACAGCAAAAGGAGACACCTAGGACTGTTATCTTCTGAGTCAGTACTATAGTACTTTTTAAGGAAAATCACAAGAGTTATCATTGTATTTCTGCTATTTCAACAGTGGAGTGCTGAACCAACGAAGGAAGGCAAAGTAAGAATCAGAGCATTGAAGGGGAAAGAAAGTAAAAGGAAATTATATAGTGGAGGAGAGACTATAGGTTGAATTGGGGCCTGAAGGTGGCCAAACTAGAAGCCTTATTTAATTTGGGAGAAATAAAGGATGGAGAAGGGGATATGGAAATAGATACTGTTTCACCTTCTCACCTCCTGCAGGAGGCAGAGGCTAGGTGAGGTTCTGCCCTAGGAGAGAGTTAATAGATAAAGGAGAAGGTATTGGGGAGAGAGAAATGGGAAAGAGATCCTGGGTGGAAGGTGATCTCTGCTGGCAGAGGAAGAGGAGAGGGTATTGAGGGCTACAGGACATGTGGAGATGAGAGATGTTCAATAAGGAAGACTTGCAAAGTGGAACAGGATGGGCAGAAAATTGACTGAAAAAGTAAAAGAAAACTGATCCGTCAGTCACTATAGACTACTTGCAACTGCCATGGATAAGTGTTTTTAAGTCCTAAATTTTGACAGTATAATGTTCTTGCTTAGGTTGTTAATTATCAACTGTGTAGCAGAAGACAATAAGCAGTTTTAGTTGCATGTCTTCCCTCCTAGATACAGGATTTGTATCTTTTCATGACCCAGAAGAAAGTCAAGGCTATGGGTGGTTGGAGGCCAAATAAAGTGGGTGAGACCTTCAGACAGAAGAAGGAAGGGAAAAAAAAGTCAGGGGTTCTTGCAGTCACAGTGCCACCAGTAGAAGACCTGTATGCTGCCTGTGCAGAAGGGTCAGGCCTATGGCACAGTTTTCCCCGGGCTGGAAAGGACCAAACCAGCACTAGGACCTTCAGACAGTTAGAAACAAAAATTAAAGTCCTCAAGAAGAGACCTAGTACCTCATGTAAATTCTAGGAGATGAGTGCAGAAGGACTGTGGATTCACGTCTTCCTAGAGGACACAGCTAGTATATGAAGGGCATGGAAGATGTGAGCCATGCCAGCAACCCAGGGGCCTGTGTGACACATAGAGAATTCTCCACCCACCCTCAGCAGGACATGCCTTCTCAGCAGCTTTCCTTGGAAGAGGTACTCTCAGCATAGGCAAAGGGACTAGAATAATGCAGATCATAATAATAATTATCTGCAATAATGCAGATCAACTCTGGCCACCATAGACTTATACTAAAAATACATCCTAGAAATATATCAGAGGAAGTGACACAAATATTAGGATGTTAAATACCACTTGTTTGCCTAACCCTTTAGTAAAAGCAGAAATGGAAAAAAGTTTGAGATAAGTGAAATGAAATACCAAATAAAATTTTTTTGTGGTGTCTTTTCCAGATAAGTGAAGAATTTAAGTATAGAAGTATGACAAAATTGTATACTCTCAACTTCTGGATAGTACTGGTGTCCACTGTGAGTATGAGTATATTTTAGTAGTTTCCCAAGGATAGGAAACCTGGTCAGAGAGTACCTGGCTTTTCCTCTCTCTTCTCTTTTCAATAGGAGGAATCTCCTGACACAATCTAGTGCTCATCTGCCTGTGAGGACATTACCAGATAGATGAGCCTCAGCTCTAATCCCTCCCCAGTCTCTGCTGGGGATTGAGTTAGGATATAGGCTCTCTAGGTCATCCAGAAGACCCTACCCAAGAGCAGGAGTTGCCTGACCATACCTCGAAGTTTGAGGTTGTTGCTTGAGGATGAAGTGGTGGAGAGACTTGCGTAGGTAAGCTGAGACTTGCCATGGCCAGTACCACCTGTTGTCTGAGATGATAAAGACTGTAGCATCAATGACCAGGGACAGGGTGGACAGAGTATAGAGAACAACAAAACAGGTGAGGGACTTAAGAGCTCTGACATGAATCTGGTTGCTTAGATCCTGAGGGTCGTGGGAATTGCCCTGTATTCCCTCACTGTGTTTCCTCAGAAAACCAATCTACAGAAAAATGGAGACCAGAAAAAGAGCATGGAATTGACATTGGGACCTGTTTTAGAGGCATGAAATAGTGAATGTCTAGCCTCTTGTTTCACTCCTTATCAGTCCTGTTCCCAGAATTGTTCAGGATGAATGCTTGACATGTGGGGAAGTTGTCCCCAAAGAACAGCACAGTTACTGAGAGGGAAATGAGGACAGGGCCCAGCAGGAACTAGGCACCCAATGCTGGGAACCTCCACTTCACCCAAAGAGAGGGCAGGTTGGGCAAAGTTGGCAATCTTTATACAGAATGGGACCTGGAGCCAGCTAGCAAACCAGATGATGGATGAACACAGAGAACTTAGCTGCCGAATAAGAGTCTTGGAGAAGTCAACCTGGTGGAAAAAATATGAGGTGCTGTCCACCAGCCTATGACACTGCTGGAGGAGGCAGCAGGCACCTAAGGCAAGAAGAGTCATGTCTAAGGGGAGCAGCCTACCAGGCAGCAGCCTCGCCCAACTCAGCATCAGCACAATGGATCCATTGGCTTAGAGCCTCAGGAAACTCAGCAGGACAAAGAGGGATGTGAAGAAGGTTGTCAGGGCTGGAACCATTCTGGTCCCTTCTCCAGTCACCAGAGAGCAGATGTCTTGGTCCCTGGGCTCCTATCTGTCCCCACCCTCAGTTCTTCTGTACAGGACATTTCAGTGTCTATAATTTGGTTTATTCCTTCATGTTCCACCCTCAGAGGAGCAGGTGGGTAGAGAATGCTCCTCTGCTCAATGTATCATTCTCAAGACACATGGTGGTAGTGAGGAGAGATAGAGATGGAGATTGATAGACAGATGGACAGACAGACAGACAGATAGACAGAGTACATATACCAGCATAGCCAGATCTCTCGGGAAAATAGTAATAACAATAATGGCATCTGTGTGGGAAAATAGTAACGCTAATGGCATCTGTGTCACATGAGCCTCTGTCATATATGCACTGTCATCCATAAGCACTCATCCCTTCAAGGTCAACTATGCCCGCCTTCCCATTCATTGCTAATTAAATCATTTATGGACCCCGAGGTATAAATGAGGATTGGTTATTTAAACAGATTTTGTTTCCAGTGAGAGGAATCACTTTGCTTGTTTACAGGACCAGGAACACCTATTTCTTACTGGCTGTGGGATAAAACCACCCTGAGACCCTATGGATGTCCTCAGAGTCAAGTGAGCTCTTTAACCACGGTCAATTACTTTACCACACCACGTAGCAAGTCTGAGAGAAGATGGGGTCCGTGCAATCATGAGAAAGACTTACTTCACCTTTGTTATATGGACAGGCAAGACTTAAGTCACAATCCTCAACACTGAGAGCAATGCCAGGGGCCATGGGATCACTTTGTATTTCTGTACTATTCTTAGATGCCATAGCTTAGGAGGGATATATACATCCTATCTTCTAACAAGCAACATTATAAAGATCCCTAAAAGATTATGTAGAATAACAAAATTGTCTTCACATGGCCTTCGCCTCACACAGTTAATACTTAAAATTGCTTGCTTGTGTGATCCAGAGGTAATGGAGCAGGCCTGACATCCCAGCAGCCAGGAGACTACAGCAGAAGGATCGCCACAAGTTTGAGGCCACCCTGGGCTCCATAGTAAGTCCAAAGCCATCATGAACTATGTAATGAAACTCGGTCCCATAGGAAATCTGTTACGTGTGGTGAAAACCTATTAGAGCTGCCACCTCAGCAAATGCCAAGTCTATGATACGCTGCTGTTAACTGTACTACCATGTTATGCACTCAGAGCAACTGAAATTTGGTTCAACTTGACCAACATCTCGTGCTGTCTTTCCCTCATCCCAGCACAGATAACTCCCACTCTGTTATTCTCCTACGAGTTTAGTTACTTTAGGTTTCCCATATGAGTAAGCTCATGCAGCCTTTCAGTGTGTGGAGATTTCATTTAGTGTGGTGTCCACCAGGATCATCCATGTTGTTGCTGACAGCGCTATCATATTTTTAAGGCTAAATAATCTTCCTCATGTGTACAGGTCATCTTTTCTTCATGTATTCACCTGTTGATATCCTTTGATAATTTTCACTTCTGGCTATTTTGAATAATGTTGGAATGAACACAGAAGGGTAGATGTCTTTTGGCTGTGATGATTTTATTTCTCCTAGATATATACTACATTGATTTGAGTATGTTATGTTTTCAATAAAATCCCCAATTTTGAAAGATGGTGGGCACTTTGAGCAGTGCCTAGATACGAGGCACAGCTTTGTGCTGCTGGGATAAAGTACCTGGCCCCAGCACCTTCGGGAGAACTTTGCTTTACTTCACAGTTGCAGAAGTCTCAGTCCAGGGTTGGCTGGCTCCAAGGCAGAGGCATCAGGGCAAAAGGGCCTAGGGGAGAAAATCTTTCCCCTCAAGGCAGCAGGGGAGCAGAGGAATTGGAAAGAACACCCGAGAAGGAGCCAGAGACCAGACATGGCCTCCAAGACCATAGCTCCAAGACCATATCCTGCCTGAAGACAACTAGAAGTGAGCTTCAGCAATCTCCTATGTCTCTTACTTGCTGATCAGATTGACCCCCTTATTGGGGAATCAAGATTGAGAAGGATTAATTCTTTTTTTGAGTGAGTGAGTTCTTACCCTCCCAGGACTGGGCTGGTCGCTTTGAGAGGAGAAAGAAAGCCTGGGCCCTCTCCTCTTATGCATGTGTGACTCTCTACCACACAGGCCTGCTCTCTTCCCACTTTCTATCTTTAGACCATGAACAGAAAGCCACTCAAATGCTTAGTGCCATAATTTTGGACTTCAGAACAATGAGCCACAATAAAATACTTTTCTTTATACATTATGCAGCCTTTAGTATATTGTTATAGAAAGAGACAATAGAGTTATACATCCAGGGAGGGATTACTGGGTCATGAGGTAAATTTGGTTTGAACAGTCATATTGTTCAACTATACTAACTATACTAACAGCCCCATCAGTCATATGCAAGAATTTGTTTCCTATACGTCTTCTTCAGCAGTTATCAATTGTTTGACCATTTTAATAATTGCATGATATCTCACTGTGCTTCGTGTTTATGTTTCTCTGATGGTGAAGTGATCTGAATACCTTTCCATAGATCTATTTCTTATTTTCTTTATTTTGAGAAAAGTCCATTTTGGGATTATATTCATTTTTAAATATCAAATCATCAGCATCTTTTCTATTGAGCTATGTAAGTTCCTTACACGATTTACCTAGGCATTGTTTTCATGTTGTTTAAACCCTTTTCCAAGACCATCAGGTTTCTTTCCACCCTAATGCTACTATACAAACAATTTTTTAAAAAAAATTTTATTTATTTGTTTGTATTTATTTATTTATTTATTTATTTTTTGTGTGTGGCCAGCTCAGTCCACCAGGAGGCGGGGCTGGCTGGCATGTGGTGCTGGGGATTGAACCGCGGTCCCTGTGCTTT
>NDGN011552374.1:0-13244 GCA_002564285.1 Tympanoctomys barrerae | reverse complement strand
TTGATTGCTGAAGCATTTATTATGCAGGTCAAAAGTCATCCTGACATAGCTCAGGAGGTGGAGATGAAGCAGCCACTTCACAGCCTAAGGAGAAACTGCATGAGTGTACCTGGTCGGAAGGGGCCAAGGGCTTCCTGTACCACTGCTTCTATGCCACAGAAGGTTAAACTGAGTCTCGGAGGCCTGCAGCAACCTGCCCAAGCTTTCTCACTGCTTACCTTCTGCACGGCACTGTTTTATGCCCACCTGTCTTGGTGTTTATTTACCCTGCACAACTGGGCAGCAGGTGGGGAACTGAGGCTTGATGTTAGCCCTGTCCCCTTGATCCTTTCTTCTCTATACTTGTCTGCTAGGTAAACTCATTCATAATGTAAATGCTCATTCATAAAAAGAGAACTCAAAAATGCGTACGTTAAGCCAAGATTTTTCATGGAAAGCATGAAGATTTAAATCCAACTTCTTAACTGACTTCTCCACTTAGATATATAGCCCACCCCGAGCACACCTTTGCCCACATGGGACTCATCCTTTCCCTCACAAACCTTGCAGTTTTCTAGTGCTTATTGTTTTAGCCAATGGCACTGCCATCTACTTTGTTTCAGGCTGAAATCTCTGGTGCACTTCCTTTCTTTCCTCCTCTCTCTATATCAGCTCGTATTGCCATTCTACAATGAACCTTCCCTTGCTTTCCAGGGTCCATCAACAGCCTGAGCAAAGTCCACACCATGCACCAGAGATTCCAGGGAAGCACTTTCCCAACTGATATGACTTTCCTTCATCAGTCAAGACTGCCTCACATCCAGTCAAACTGTCACTGTTAGGCCACTATGTAACATGGATACCATCCTTTCCAGATAAATACGAAGCTCCTTAACTTGATTTTTAAGATTTTGTATGGTATGACCATATGTATCTCCATAGCCCCAGCCCCATTACATGCTAGTTGCTCTGTGCAACTCTGACTTTCTGGTCATAGATGTTGATTTTGCTCTTATTAGTCTGATTAACCAATATTTGCTTTCCTCATTGAGAAATGCGAGTTCTAGGATAATAGGGATAGTTGATCACATGTAAATAGAAGTTATATTTCAGTAACTGTTATAGTGCTTTTGAATGTCAGGGAGTCAAGATGTATTTGTTAAATGAATCACAGTTTAAGTAAATAGACTTATCTACTTCCCATGAATTGAGCATTGATTTTTCAGACAGTATCATAAAGAACACAAGTGTGAATTTGGCATAGTTTTGCCTTAAATGAAAAATCTGCTGATACATAGACTCCACCGATGATTATGCCCATGACCAGTGATGACACAAAGGATTTTGCACTGAGGAGATCATGAACATCACCCAGGAACAAGGTTTGATGCAAAGACTTAAAACAGGAGCCTTCCACTGTGACCTGTGTTTCGCTAGAAGAACCACATTCACCATTTTTGGAACATGTCTATCCTGTCTGTGCAAACATTATGATTGTCTTCTTTCCTTAAAAGATGTATTTATTTATTTATTTGGTGGTACACCAAATGCCTATCTGTACACTATGTCGCACTGAGCATCTTAGACTCAGAGTGATCCTCTTGTCTCAGCCTCCCAGTGCTGGGATTACAGGCATGTGTCACCACCACACCCAGTTTCAATGGGCAGCACAGTGCAGGGCTGGCACAGCATGCAGTACTAGGGATCCTTGCACTTGCCAGGCAGGCTCTTACACCACCAAGCTGTCTCCCTGGTCCCATGATTATCTTTCATCAATGTCATTCATTCACTATGACAGTCTTTCCTCATGTCTTAGGAATTTCAAAACACTCATAAACTAGCAATAATGTAAATTCCTTTTTTCTTTGCACTAAATAATGCACACAAAGTTTTCTTTAGTTGTGGGATCCTATATGCCAAACATTATACTCCCTAGCTTCAGTCTTTTTAAAATATCACAAAAACCCTTTTAATGATGGTGCTAGGTAAGAATCCTGTCGCCAAACTTGATTACATCACTTGCTGAAGGTGGTATGAATGGTAACTAGGCAAGATGCCCCTCAGGGTTTCCTGCAGCCTCTACAGAAATTGCATCCCTCTCCTCTGACATTTAGACTGGAATTGCAAGTTTCCATTCATTCCCACCAGTGCTAGCTTTATGTGGTCATTTGTAGGTCACCAGGAATCTTCATTCCTATCTATTAATTGTATAATTGTCTTGTAATTTATATAAAGGCGTAGTTGGCACATTGCCTCAAGGTTCAAGCTGTGATTCTAAGAAATCTAGGGACTGTGGCTCACCATAATTTGTACTCTAGTTAAATCCTGAAGGAGAAAATCTATATCTCTATTCCCACCAGAGTAGTCATCCACTGATCCATTTTCTAGGTGCTTTAATTTTAGATTTATTTGCTCTGTATGCATTGACATTTTTGTGGATTGTTCTGTTCTTTGACAGTTTATTATGCCTGATTATCTGTATGGATGTATGTGGGTCTATTAAGCATTTATTTATGGCTTCTTGATTTTGTTTATATATTTATTCATATGTATATATATTTTTGGAACATTACATTACTATAGCTGATTTTGAACACAAGATCCTTATCCCTCCCAAGTATCTGAGATGACAGGTGTGCACCATGGTGTACTGCTGATGAAGAATTTTTACTTTACTCCACTTTATTATTTAACAGTTAAATACTAGATGTAAAGGGAATATTCTCTTACCTTAAAAAAGTATACTAACTAGTAAAAGTTGTATAAATAGGTCCGACAAAACTAGGTGAAAGATTGAACAGAAAAAACCATAAAGGTATTAATCACATGAAAATGTTTCGCTTATTCACAATTACATAAATGTCAATCAAAGCAACACAATATTTGTTATTTGCAAATGTTGAGGGCAAAGGGTTCAATCTAGGTTGCAGAGTAGTATTTAGGATTTCAAATCATTACTCAGAGTGCAAATTAGTACAATATTTGAGGAATACATTAACTATGTCTGTCAACACATAAAAGCAACCTAACTCTTTTACCAGCCATCTACTGTTGTGAATTTACCTAACAGATGCATTTTCAAAAGCACATCCTGATGCTTTTGTAAAAATTTCTGCTGTAAAGCTCTCTGAGCTGTCAAACAAAATGTGTTGCCAACATGTTAAAGACTTACTAGACTTGATGAGATTGGGAGAGTCATACGGCCCCAGCTAATGAACAGAACAACAGGGGTCACATAGACCAACTTACTGAAGTAGGGCAGTGTGTGTTTAGATAGCGATCACTAAAGAACAAGTAAACCCTGAGTTCCTGGAGATTGCTAGTGATCATGTGAGCAAAATGAACCTGTTTATGCTAAATGATACATGAAACAGTTCTTGAAGGAAGAACTATAGAAATATATTGACAAGGACTGTTGATACAAAGGGTGTGGATAGAAAATGAGAAAAGTGTTACTTTTACTTCTTATTTCCCTTTCCCTTTAAAAAAGTATTTTTATTAAGTATTTATGTATTACCCTTATATTTTATAAGGAAAACTCGTATTGGATTACATAAATCCCTGTTCTTGATGAAAAATATTCTAAAACCAAGGACTTTTGAAAATCTTTCATAAATGTGAACACATTTATATTACCATATTTAATACCAATACATATTTAATACCATACAGTTTCTCCTCTTTTTATTCAACTCTTCCCTTAGCACTTTATATATCTCCTGCGTTCTCACATACTCAGTCTACCCTTGTTAAGCTGCCAATTCAGCTGGGAATCAGTTCTTGGTATTTTAGGGTTGTGCACCTAAAATTGAAGTAGTCCATTTATTTGTGAAATGATTATTCTTCAAGGTTGATGTTTGGTGTTAGGAGTACTTAATAAAGTGAACTCAATTACAGACCCCTGAATGGAATAAATATCCCCTTGTGTTCCCCTGTGATTTTTGCATAATGTCTGCAATAATAGAATATATCTGCACTTCTTTGAATTCAGCATTATGCATTTCCTCCATCACTCTTGACCTTCAGGTAAAATCTACTAGGTTAAAAATCATGATTGCTGCTTTAATAAGTGACCAAGTGATAACCATCCAGAAATAGGTAACTTAAACCATTGACACTAATTCACTTGCTTAGAATTTAAAGAACTTACTTTTGCAGAAACAGTTTTGTCCTCCATAGTCATTGAGCTTCTTGCTTTAGATTTTTTTTTCATTTTTTAATTTCTATTTCTTAGAAATTTTTGTAAAAGTCATGTAGAAAAGACCAGATCAGAGGAATTGTTTTATTACTGTCTCAGCTGAAAGCAGTGTGGTAGTGTGAGTACTGACTGCTTAACAAGTCAAGGGTGTGAGGGGCTATGAATAAAGAGAGGACATTTTGCCATGAATTATTCAGCTTACCATGGGATACTGTTATCTCCACTTCAGTGGTTTTTAATTGCACATGTAGGGATTCTGCTTATCTGTCATTCAGTCTGATGCCAAGGTGCAGTTTGCCCAAGCAGGCAAAAGCAAGAAATTAGGATTTCATCAGAAAACTGCTGCCATTCACAAATGTGTTATGGAATATGGCAGGGATGACAGAGGACAGAGATTGCATCAATTGAGGGACACATAAGGACATGTGACATAAAACTCTTTGCTTTGGTCCTGCTGCAGCTTGAGTTCAAAGCCACGTTGCATGTGCACCTTGTATCTCCTTATTTGAAAACCCAAGGTTAGTCTCTAGGTCAAAGAAGACACTTTCCCCTTCAGATCAATCTCTCAGACAACCTACTGCTTCTCTAGGCTAAATGGAGCCTTGTCTCAATCTTGAAAAGCTGCTAGTTTTCAGTTTTGAAAGTCTATTCAAGATAGGTTTGTTAATCAAGTCAAGTAAGTTTCCTAAAATGTTTCACACATCTCAGATTCCCCTTGGAGATATCATTTGGCACCTGTGTAGCAAATTTTCCTTAACAGTTTGCTTAGAAAAAATTAAATATTTTGAGAAGATTTCATTTGAAGCCCCTCCTTCATTTGCACTGCTCCTCACTGTTGATAGCTCTTCATAGTTTGCATCCACCCATTTCCAGTGCAATTGCATGCATGGCATGGGATTTGCAGCCCTTAATACTTACGGTGTCCTGTGCAGAGTGGAGAGGACATGGAGAGCATAGAGAGCTGCAGGTTAAACTTCACTTTAAGGGTTAAGGAGATAGCCCAGCTGCATAAGTGCTTGCCTGCCAAGCATGAGGTTCTGAGTTTGATTTCTGGTACAAAAAAAAAAGTTACAAAAAAAATCCTTCACTTGAAGGTTCTCAGGTAAAGAGAGAACACACAGCTTCAGCCTACATGGTAATAGATATTGTTGCATTGGAGTTTGATGCCTGGACACAAGGAAGCACTGTTCAGAACTGGCTGGTCTGTGCTTTTTTTTATTTAGGACAGGGTGTACAGGGTGTACAGGGTCTCACTGTGTAGATCAGACTCAGAGTGATCCTTCTGTTTACAGCCACCAGAGTGCTGGGATTACAGGCAGGTGTCACCATGCCCAGTCTCAATCACCCTCTTAGGGCACACCGGGGGCAGGGCCAGCATGCAAAGTTGAGAATATATATATATATATATATATATATATATATATATATATATATTGGCTGGCTCAGGAAGCCATAGGGTGGATCTGGTAAGGCATGGGGATCTGGGGATTGAACCACGGTCCCCTGTGCTTGACTGGTTTTGCCCCAGAAGACGGTTGAACTACTGAGCTAATCTGCAAGGCTGTGCTTTTCCGGGAGAGGAAACTACAGCAAGTGAAAATACCTCTAGGAAGGCTTTCCTGAAATAATACAACTTGAAAATTGGAAGCATGTTTACAAATTTCTATATTTGGCAAAAGAAGAGAAACAGATACCCCAATTGCTAGAGCTAGGATATAAGTTCCTCAAAATCTTAAAATGAAATTACTCTAAGATCCAGCAATCTCACTGGATATGAAAGCAGAGGAATTGGACTCAAGATGACCAATAGTAGTCTTCATTTCTGTTCATTTTGACATTACTCAAAATTTTCATGATAGAGAATAAACTTAAATATCCAGTCATGAACGAATGGAGAAAGACAATGTCGCTATGAAGGATTTCTGTTCAGTATAAAAAAAAATTCTAACCCTTTGTACAATATGAATGAACTTGGAGGATACTATGACACAGAAATGTGGTCTCATTTACATGTGAAATCTAAAAAAAATCAAATGGATAGAAGGAGAGAGTCAAATGGTGGTTTCTGGGTGCTGGGTGTGGAGTGGGTTTGGAGACTTGCTTGGCAAAGAGCACAAAATTACAGGTACGTGAAAAAGTTCAAGAGTGTCATGGTGTCACTTGGTTACTAGAGCCAATAACAATGTACCACATACTTAAAAAAATTTCTGAGAGTAGATTGTAAGTGCTCTTGCTGCAAAAAAAAAAAGAAAAAAAAAAAAGATCAGTATGTAGGGTAATAGCTATGTTAATTAGCTCAGTTCACCGTACCAGAATGCACACATATTAAAAAAATACATTGTGCATGAAATGTTGTCACTTAGAAAATAAAAAATCTACATAAAGAAAAGCCCAATATTAAAGATTAAAGAATATTCAATCTTTAAAAGCACCTTTCAACTAAGACTGATGATAATTCTTGGGAACAGCTGACATTTAGAGCTATGAAGATAGACTACCTGGGAGAACAGCGAACATTCAATTGCCTTTGGGAACCAAAGGACATAAGAGATACAATGGCAAACAATGGTGAAGAACATATAGAAATGGTTAGGTGTCATATTACGCAGTGCTGGCCACATGCATGTCCTTCTGAAGGCACGGAGAGCAAATATTAAGCAAAATAATGTCCTTTGAGTCCCAATGTAGAACAGTTGATGGGCTAATATTATTTCTATAACAGTTTCCTTATGGGTCTCTACTGTTAATAACTTTGTATCAACACTCTCATTCCTGATGGAGCCAAAATGGCAGAGATGAGATTGGCATAGTGGAGTGTTTGAAGACAAAGGAATCCGGTCCTTCTATATGTGCTCTCAATTTTTTTCTATGCCATTCTGGACAAGTATTTGTCTTTCTCTATTAGATATATGTTCCATTTTGCCAAGAGGCCAAAACAATTATTCTTGCACATATGGTGCTTCATATTTATGAAACAACTAAATGAATTTTTGGGTCTGTATTATTCAGATTTCATGTTGCTGAATATTACATCAAACATCAACAATGTAAGGAAAGTTCAGTTCAGTTCACGTGTTAAGGACAGTTAATCCATGGTCAGTTGGCAGGAATATCACGGAAGAAAGGTGTGGCAGAGAAAAGCCATACAGTTCACAGCAGCCAGGAAGCAGAGCAGGGGACAGTGTCAGAGAGCAAGGGCAAGAGACCAGATATAGTACCATAGTCACAGCTCCATGACCCATCTGGACACACAAAATGTGTGCTCCTCCAGTTCCCTGGCTGCTTTCCAAGACAATGAGGGTGACACAACCAAGCTTAATCACCACAGGGAATTTTTTTTTTTCACTTTTGACTAAAGTAAGGAAGACTAAAAGTGTTTTTCAACTTTCATTCCAGTGCTGGGGTATAAAGAGCCCCACATGATGCTGACCTAATCGGTTAGTTATGGTGTACCTCTGTAGGAGTGCTACTGGTGTTCTACCATATCGTGGGGCAGGGTCAGTACAGATGGAGAGGAGAAACTCCAAATGAGCTTGGGACACCTCCTTCTCCTCCTCCTCCTTGTTTCTTTTTAATTAAAAAGAATCTTTAATTAATTTATTTATTTGGTTCAGGAACTTTCTTCACAGCAAGAGCTATAACATATTATATTATATGATCAATATTATATCTTGTTCATCTAGCCTTGATTAACGATCATAATGTTAAGGAATGAGAAACTTGTATAATAAATATCAAGATAATGTATGATAAAAATACAGCTCCATAGTAAATATGACCTTTATTTATTTATTTATTTTGATACACGGTCTCACTACACAGTTCAGATTCACAGTTATTCTCCTGTCTCTGCCCCGCCAGTGCTGGGATTACAGGTGTGCACCACCACAGTTTCAGTGGCTGGCACAGCACGCCTGGGGTTCCAGAGCTGGTGCATCATGTGGTACCAGATATTGAACCTGGGTCCTTGTGCTTTGTAGGCAGGTGTTTAGACCACTGAGCTATCTCCCCAATCCACATACACCTTCTTATCTTGCACAATAATTATTTTTATTTTGATGAACTCTTCTTTCCTGCTTCCTCATGCATGTCTTTTATCTTTTCTCCATTTGAAATGTCTTCTTCTCAGGAACTCAGTTCTAAGATCTCTTATCTCTTTGTTCTACTTTTTAAAAATGTGTTTGGTACAGCGTCTCACTGCACAGCTCAGACTCATAGTGATCCTGCTGTGCTGGGGTGACAGGTGTGCAGGGTGCGCCATCACTCCTGGTCTCAGTGGCCAGCTCAGTGCTGTGGGAGGGCGGATGGTGCAGGCACTTAGTCTGCTAAACTAACTCGCCAGCCCTGTTCTGCATTTTCCTAGCAATATATAACTAGGACGTTTGTATTTCTGGTTCTCGACCTTTCTCTTGAGCTCAGGACTGACAATCTGAGTGATCCCTAGGCATCTATCTCTAGTTATCATTGTTTTCCCATGTACTTTTCCTTCCTCAGTATTTCACTGGATTTTTTTTCCTTGCATCTCAAAAACTCATTCCTGCTCCCCAGCTCTCTTGGACATCTAACAATCTCTTCTGTGGATCTGGACATTTCCAAAAGGCAAATTGGACCATTCAATTAAGTTAGTCTTGCCTTCTGCCCAGCACAAATCCCTAAGGAAAAGGATACAAAAGCTGGATATCACCTTGAAATATGTGAGGGATTGTAGTTAGGAAAATACAGAAGAAAAGCTTTTAAATTAATTTCTTAGAAACAACATATTTTTTGAGATTATTTTGAAGAACATGATGAGTCTTGAACACCCTGTTGCTTTCAGTGAACATCTGAAGTCCTCTTTTGTTGATTGTCATTGATGAAAATTCCTAGTCCCTGGGAAATGGCAGATTTCCCACGATTTTAATCTCTTTCCAGGAACTAGAACATATTTTTCTGTCTTCATGATCCTGGGGATTGAAACAAAGACCTTCATGCTGAGCTACATTCTTGCCTCTTGAAATTTTTATTTTTAAATTTTGAGAAATCACTAAGTTTCCCAGTCTGGGCTCCAACTTGTGATCCTCCCATCTCAGCCTCCCTGAGTGCAGGGTCACACAGCTGTTTGTTGTGTGTGTGTGTGTGTGTTTTTTTTTTAATAATAAACTAAAAATGTCACTCAGCAATGTTCCTGTCTTATATATCCAAAAGGATAAATGCACCATTCATGGATTCATTCTTAAAGTGCTTTCCTCCAACTATACCTGTATCTTAAATTCTTTCTGCCCCTTCCACCTGAGCATTTGTTTCCCAATTCTATTGGTTGTTCTCTGACTATTTAACTTTTCCTCCAATTTCCTCCTTGTTGGTTTCACTCGCACAAGACGTTCTGTGAAATGTCCCATCCTTAGCAGTGTTTTATCAAAACCACTTTCTGTATAAAATGCATAGATAATTCTTCTTATTCCAAGGTAATCCATTTCATTTTTTAAGCTTGGTTTTACTATCTCTGCTTCTTAGAAAATTGTACGACTCTTAGAATAACTCCTTGTGATTACTTGAGAGTAGGATATTTATTGTGAGCTTTTAATTCTAGGGCCTTGCGCAGGGTGGAACAGACTTCCGCAGTGTGTCTTTTAATCAAAATAACTTAAATTTAAATAAATTTCTATTCAAAGTTTTATAGTAAAAGCAGTAACAGTGAATCTCACGAAAATCCATGTAGGCTAGGAGTTAATCTCAAGTTTCATAGTCAAATCCATCAAAGGGATTTAGATGAATTGTATGGAAGGAAGAAGAAAGATGAATTTCATTAATATTTAGAGTTTTACAGTGAGAGGTTTGATCATAGAGATTTTCCATATTTGAGAGATAATTGTCCAATGGCCTCATTGCAAAAGTTTAAGGTAAATGTTCCCGTGATGTTAAACTTGCTGAACATTGGAAAATACACAATGTTACTCTTCAAAACCCTCTTAAGGAATTTTTGTGCACATTTGGCTCATTGCTGATTATTTGTGTTAATGGTTTACAGGGCTCACAGTTCTCAGCTGTGGAAGATAAATATGTAATGCTTGATAATATAAATTTTGAGTTACACTTTTGCCATATTTATACTTTTTCCTCCAAAATTGATTTCTCTCCTATTTTTTTTCTTCAGTGTTAGCTTTTTAAATGTTTTTATTCATGTTAATGAGAAAAAATAGCAAAGAAGCAGTTTCAAAACAGGGTAGAAGGACAATTAAAATAATTAATACATTGCATATTGTTGTCTTCACAGTAGTTGTTCAGAGGACAAGATGCAGATATGACATCTTGTCTAAATGATACAAGTACAAACCTGTCTTCTCATTGAACTAAGAGAAAGTAGCTGTATATCTATCCTATTTTCTATATACATACATATTTTTTCACTACAAAAATGGTTCTTTATTTATATGCCCCTTTTTTGTTTTGTTTTGTCAGAGATGGCTGACACTGACAAAAGATCTACAAGGTGTTGTACATGGTCTCAGAGTAAATCCTCAGGGGATTTGACTGACCTTGCCAGATACAAAAGCTACATCTTTAGTTCCATAGGTCTTGCTTTAACTCAGTCTTAACAATCCAACAGAAAAGTATAACCACGAGGTGTAAAAAAGTAATGTCATATTAATATGCTGAGCTGTAAAAGGCTCAAGTCAACAACTTCTGACAATTGCTAGTTGTGCTGATAACCCACTACTATTATGGACTATTGGACTCTGTTGGGTTATTTTGCTGAATACCTACAATATTTGAACTGACATCAAATATAAAAAGGTCCTTTAAAGACTTCTCCCAATACAGCTTCTCTCCTAGTTTTTTTTAAAACTAGCTTTACTACAAAATTTCTTTGCAAGCTTTTTGTAAAGTTGCACGTATTGATCACAGTAAGCCCAATAAAAGCTGCTGTTATTATGGCAACCCTAACCTAGTCTCCATATTTTTTTAGGAAGAGGTAGGAAAAAAAAAAGATGTAGAGCCCTGACACCACCACCCACCAAGCTGGGCACAGACCCATGAGGAGTGAGCATACAACCCGAGAAGCATGATTCACAGCAGCGAGGGTGCTCAAGGCCACAGGAGCCTCCCATTCATGCTTTAATTCATTGATCCAGGCAGAATTTTTAATACTTAAGAATGGAGCATAAAAAGAAGATGAGTAGAACTGTACAGTGACTTCCTTATTGACTTGGCTAAAATGTTGACTGTCAATAACTATAACAACTTTTACAAATCTAATTGACAATTTGGCTTAGATGTCCACTACTGCTCCTGATGCAAGGCACAGTGGTCAGGCTTTGAAGTCCATGTGGCCTCTGTGTGACTGCTTGACTGTACGTGAACCAGTGGGAGCTGTCATAGAACAATACAATTTATTAGGTCGGGAAGATAGCTCAGTAGCCTAAGTGCCTGCCTGGCAAATGCAAGGTCCCAAGTTCGATCTCCAGTACAACAACAACAACAAATCTAAACATGAAATGGCCTAGAATTGTCCTTTGAGCTATATCTTTCCAACCCTGAGGAATATAATGTGTTGATACTTTTATTTCATTCTACAGAAAAGCAAATGGAAGTTCTGAAATTTTAAAGTCATATAGAGGGTGGGCCAAATAGCTCAGTGGATTAAAGCACCTGCCAGCAGGTGCTGGGGCTGGGAGTTCAATCCCCAGGCTGCCCTCCTACCCTGCTCCGGGGCATGCTGGGATGGCAATTGAGACTGGGCATGGTGGTTCCCACCTATAATCCCAGCTCTTGGGCGGCTGTAAATGGGCGGATCACCACAAATTCAGTCTAGTACTGAGAGCCTGAACACCCTGTACACCCTTCCCTAAAATACCAAAATAAATAAATAAGTAAATAAATAAAGTCATATGGAATCAGAACACAAACCCACTCACTCTAATTTTAAAGCTTGATTTCTAACCACTGCAATTATTTAATGAGAATAGCTGGCATATATTTAGCAGTATTATAATAGTGTATATTGATTACATTGTTTAATATACATGGTATATTAAATACCTGTGACATAGCTACACTTACCATTCTCTTTAGAAATAAGGGGCTTAAATTTGGATAATTTGAAAAATTTTTTAAGGAGGAAAAAATAGGACTATCAGTTTTTAATTTGTACTAGCTAATTCAGTGACAAAAATAATGAAATAATTCCTTATGTGAAACTTCAATGATCTCAAGAACATATACAAATATTATAAAGAATTATAAAAGAGTATACAAAGTATTCAAAAAGCTCCTCAATGCTGGCAAAGCTTTGCGATTTGCAATTCTTTTTCCTTAACTTTCCACTTAGTTTCATTATAACTTGGTTCCTAGTGTCTTTATGAGGAGTAATTTTATGAAGAGGCAAAAAAGATGATTGTGGCATGCAGTTAATTACTATTTCTAATTAATAACATGCTAAAAAAGAAAACAGCTCATGCCAACAAAGGAGTGATTACTAATTTGTGAATTTAGGAAATTGTATACCTCAATAGTTTTTTTTTTTTTATCAATAGATTAAAAAAACTTACAGTGTACATCAATGTGCTGCAACTACAAATGTCCACCTTGAATGAAGGTAGAGTACACGCAGCAGTAGGCTGAATTTAATTTGGCCAAATGCAATTTGTTTAAGCACCAGAGTTTCTGTACTTGCATTATTCTTGCATGATTCCTTGCTTTCAATTTCTCCTTCTAAATGCTTGGGAACAGATTTGATTCTCTCAGGGAGTTTCTTGGTAACCACAACAGATGTTCTGACTCACATCCATGTATCTTTCTGTGAGCTGGCAGGGACACAGATGTGGATGCCATGCACACCTGCATGCGTGCCACCGTGGGTGTGTGCTCTGTGGCACACGGGTACAGTTCCTAGTAACAGGCCTGATGCTTGTTAATTTCTCGCTGATACTCCCTGTTTTAATAAGAAAGATTTTTCCGGGGCTGGTGAGATGGCTCACTGGTCTAAAGCACCTACTTAGAATGAGCTTAGCAAAGCACAGGGACTATTCAATCCCCCAGCACCACATGCCAGCCAGCCCCGCCCCCTGGTGGGCTGAGCTGCCCCCCC